>JAUZNK010048579.1:0-16214 GCA_035046665.1 Euphysa ruthae
AATGATAGCAGAACATATAAAAGATTTAATTTTTTTAATATTCTACTGAAGGTCACTAATTTTTTACAAATATTTTTTTTTGTATATTTCTGTCTTAACCTGTGGTACCCAAATGCCCCAAATAACATGATCAGAATAATTTTAATCTCAATGATTGTTCTCTTAGCCCACCAAGATATGTGGAATTTGAAATTTTGATGGTTTAATCCTTTAAAAGTCAATTGGATTTTTAGAATTATCTCACCAATTTTAATCTTAATCTTATGAGTATAAATCTTATAATTAATTACATATTTCAAGATTCTATTCAGTTTACATTACTGATTATCAGCTTTGTAAATTTTTTTTTACATGAAGTTTCTTGTGGCCATTGCTTTTCAGATCCACTGGCGGATGGTAGCAAATTTTATGTCATACCAATCTTCAGTAAATAACTAGTAAATGGTGAAAAATAAATATATTTATTTAACAAAAGTTTGTTATTTAATATAAAATGAGCTTTTCAAAATTTCCAGGATATAATCAACATCATCCTTTCTAATAATCCAAAAATCATGAATGCTGGATGACGATTAGATGTGCATTAATAACATGTATGTTGGGATTTACAAACTTATGTAGATTTTACTTTTGATTGTCTAATAGATCAACAATATAAATAAAATAACAGTTACCATGCTTATATTTTGGAAGAGTCCTATTGAATTTTATGCTTCAGCTAATGTTACTTGCAAACCTTAAAACAAGCTTTAGTCTGAGGGTTATTACACTTCCTCTAAAGTGGGCAGCTAAATAGGCGACATTATTTAGGAGGCAATATTTGAATATTCTCATATAGGTGTAACTAATTAGAGATGGGTTTTCATACACATATTAAAAGCTATTGACTTGAAAAAACTTTAATTAATCGCCATTGGCATAGTAGTACTTATAAAGAATCTGTAATTTAAATTGAAACATACAAAGGATAAATACAGGAGTAATTCTTGATATCTTTGCTTATCTATTTCTTTAGAAAACTTTTATCTTTTTATCTTTTATAAGATAAATATAGGAGTAATTTTTAATTTGATTGCTTATCTGTTTCCTTGCAAAACTTTTTTTATTTGTCATCAAAAGATAAATATAGGAATAGTTCCTAATTTAAATGCTTGTTTGTTTCCTTGCACAACTTTTGTTTGTCATAGAATGGTGATTAGCGTATTCAATGTTTTGATTTTTTGGGGTAGTTTGTTTTTTTTGCAAGAAATTCCAAAGATTCTATCACTTCCTTTCCATATAACATACAAACAACGGATTAAATCCATCAAAAATAGCATTTAAAATAGTGAAGATGAACTTTTTTTAAATATAATTGTTTTGATAATTTGTTTTATTTATCTGAGATGGCTGGAGCTACAATTCACAATTGTCAGTTATTTTAGAATTCTTGAAATATTTATTTGCCATATCATATATGTTATATATGTTTTTGTATTGGTGGATCGGTGATAGCAAGAGCCTTAATAGTTATGTAGGGTATAGATAATGGTAAAGACGTCTAGAGCCTGCTGCTCCAATTAGCCATTCTGAATCGTAATATACAAATCGTTTTGAATAATTAGCAAATCAATATCACTTATAGAATGCTAAATTACTTAAACTTACAAAAAAATAATTTTCAGATTCTAAAAGCCTCTTTCGTCAGCTCCATTTTTAAGCATATTATCTAAAAAATGTTTATTTTACATACCAGGAACTACTAATAATGATTTTAATAAAGTATTACAGAACAATGGTTAATCGTGATTTACATTAAGGAAACTAACCCGAACGCAAAATATTTTAAGAATTTGATACAAAGTAACCACAATTCAAGAATAACGGTGTTGATATCAATATTTATTTCTTATTATATTTATTAAGTTATTTTTAAGAGTAAGTATATAAAAAAAATATGTGGATGAAATAATTTCGAATTCAGAAAATTTATAAACATATTTTCGCTCTCTGTTCTGAAAATTAGAAAGGTTTCTGTAATTATTTCAAAAGCTTTGCTCATTGCTTATTTCAAATTTTTATTGCACATTTTTTCAAGGCAGTTAGCATAGTGGCGACCAATAAAAATGCTTAATTAAAAGATGTGCAAAATACCATAGGGAATCATTACACAACGGTATTATAGAGATAATAAAATAATTGGTTTATTTAATCTTAGGGAGGAGGGATAATGAAATTGTTTTTAAGATCAAGTTCAGGGTTGCATTGTTTCATACAAAATAATAAGATATGAAGAAATATTAGACCTTATTCAGATATTTAATAACTCAGGTTTTTCAGAAAAAAATAGTTTTTACTCTTATTGCTTATTCTAATTTTTCATTAAATCACATCTCATAACAAACCAATTGTGACAAACTAACCTGTATGTATCATCGAGACGTCTAGCTCAGGTAGAAAATGTTTTCTTTTAAAAATTTTTATGTTTTATTTATACTGGCATCATTTTTTATTGTTATCACTAGGTTGTTGAGAAATTATATTATTTAATTATATTGTAGTCTGTCTATTAAGTCGAAGTTTTAGTCATTTTGTGAAAAAAAATTGGACACCATGAGTCAATATTTCCCAGCAGATTTATTTCTTTTTAAAGTTTTAAATGTTCTTTCAAATTCATCATAACTTTCATGGTTTGTTTCTATTTTTTGTGTGGTGGTTGGGATTTTCTCCGGATTAATAAGTGTGCCTTATCCTGTGTATATGTGGGGCATTCAGAACAGGTGCAATGAGTTAATTAAACAACGTCAAACTGCAAACTAGATTAAATAACTAATTATTTTGACATTTATCTATTGTTTTGAAAATAACATTAGGTATGGGAACCTGTGTGTCAAATTGGTAACAAAAAATTATTAAAGAAATTTGAGGAGTTTATTTCAATGGCTGTAAATTCAAAAAAAAAAATTTATAAAATTTTAATGACTGGTTCCAAGCCCCAAAGCGTTATGGACTCATTATTCCTGAACATTTTCGTGGAGAAAAATTTAATACTGAGATTAGTAACTTTTAGTCACTTCAAATTTTATCTTAAAAGTTAGATATCCAGAGAGTTAATAGAACTTTTTCAACAAAACAAAAGTTCTTTTTGTGATGTTTTATTCTATTTCATCTGAGACCAGGTACCTTGAGAATGTTTTAAAGTACTTCATTCAGGAGATGCTGTAATAACTTCTTGTTTTTTAAATGTAATTTTAATAGGTGTGAACTTAATCCACTGGATAAGGCAAATACCTGTTTGGTGTGTCGCTCAGACAGTTCACTCACCTAGGGTATGATCATTACCCTTGTGCGACGAATCATCTAGTGTATGGTTGAATTTCTATTTCACCGTAAGTAGGTTTCTCCAACACTTAAACTGAATACGTATGTTGGCTAGACATGCTGGCACTTATAATAAGTATTATGGTTGCCTGGCCAGGTGGATAAGTCGGCACTGAGGTGTGAGTTTGATGCCCCTAGATAGTGATAGTTGTTATAACTCAGAGATAACATAGAAATAAATTTCTGCCAGAGGTGGGATTCGAACTCAAACCTTTCGCTCCGGAGTCAAATGTCCTACCACTGTGCCAACTCTGCTTAGAGACTCCATAGAGACCAATTATTTTCTCTACCCTAAGCTCAAATGAGAGCTCTAAGTACACCAGAACCAAACCCGTTGGCCATTCTAATAAGCTAACTCAAAGCTACTTGTTGGCCACATGTTTAAAAATTTGTTCGAATTACGTTGGATTATTATTAGAAAATACAAATCTCCAATATATATTTTACTAATATAATGAAAATGTTTTTTTGTGTTATCTCAACTGCATTCAAAAGAAAAAAGATTATGTGCAGTATCTTTGCCGAGGTGCCTTACTCTGTTTCTCGTGTTAAGCAAGATAAATTAGATAATTTAATTTTCTTTGTATTAATTAAATTTCCTGAATATTTAACAGAAGCAAGTATTGTGTTTTCATGTAGGAATTTTATACTAGAATAGCTTTGCAACTACTCGCTTGATGCAAGAAACAGTGTATGGTGATTATTTTTGTTTTGCAATGAGGAATGGAAAAATCACGTAATGAACAATATATACAAAACATTGATTGGTTAGGTTCCAAATATACATACTAAATTAAATGAACGGTTTGTTTCTAACTTTTTAACTTGTGTAATTTAGTAAATTGCATTCAACTCAGAAGTTCAAAGATGAGTTGTAAAAAATCTAAATAATTTTTAAAATCATCTGGAATAAAATATTTTATTGGGTTATGTTATATGTATTTCTATTTGAGAGTTCTAAATATTTATAGAATGTATCTACTTTTATATTGTTCAGAAAGTGATCATTAACTATCAGCAGTATGTGAAATTCAATCATTTTTCACTTAAATAGAGATAGACTAATATGATTAGCTATTTAGTATAGCAACAGTCAGCTATTCGTTTCTTTTGCAAAAAAGATTTTATTTGTCGTTAATTAATAATTTTATTTTCATTCATCTAAGAATCTTTGAGTTTTGCTGAATTGTCTTGATTTGCTGAAATCTACCGGAATGATAATAAACAGTGTAATGTAGCATTATTCAAGTGACAATAAACTAAACAAAAAATCTTTTTCTTGTACAGTTTTACATTCATTTTACATACTAGCATGGGTTAGACGGAAAGTGACCTTAAGTGACAATAAACTAAACAAAAAATCTTTTTTTTTATACAGTTTTACGTCCATTATTCATGCTAGCATGGGTTAGACGAAAAGTGACCTTAGGTGACAATAAAGTAAACAAAAAATCTTTCAATATAAAACTTCACATCGGAACACTTGACACTTTTGAGGATTAAATGCTATTATATCAACAGAAATATACCTAAATATGATAAATATGATAAATATGATAAATATGATAAATATGATAAATATGATAGGTAAGGACATTTTTTTTATAATATTATATAAGTTGTGTGGCACAAATGGCACTTTACATATATCTGTCAGAGAAACAAGGTAGTGTACAAGACGTCCATGGAAACCATTTAATTTAGCATATTGTAGTCCTTTGATTTCTATATACTTAATTTCCCAGTCTTTTATGCCATTATGCTATGCTTGACTAAAATTTATAAAAATAAAATCAAAATACTCCCCATACTTGCAGAAATATTAACTCATACTAAATGCTTTTGATTTGTGAGCAGGTGATGAATCTTTTAAGTATATCCTTCATTTTTGAATATGCAGATTGTACTTAAGATTAAAAACTAACCTTTTATTCCTAAGTTTAGTTCTCTGTGTCAGTGAATATATATAAAACAAATATAGGGCTGTTTAAAATTTTTTTCTACAATTGTGGGTTAAATTTGTCATCTGTGAACATTTTTTTGTGTGAATTCCTTTTCGTTTGGACAATTAAGTCGTTGTATCCCCTTCACCTGGTCCATTTATATCTATAAATTCTCCATCCCAGTCTGATTTCGATGATGAATGTCCAGAAGTGTCTCAGGGAGAGAGTCAGAAATGGTAATTCAGTTGAGCTTACCTTTTTAAAACTTTACCTTTTTTTTTATAATATTTTTTTAAACCTCCTACAGGGAGCACTTTGAAGATAGACCCTGTCAATATAATAATTTTATTTATACATTTTTTGTTTATTTTCAGCTATTTAAATGTTTTTTATGGCAATAAAACCTACCTATATATCTACCTATCAGTTGCTTAAAACTTCGTTATGCATAATTAAAATTAATAAGCTGTGTTTACTCAGATAATAAATTCCCGATAGGAATCTTAGATACCTCCTCATACATGTATTATTATTGTCAAGTTATCAGAAAGTCACTGGTCGCGTAATTCTGTTTAGACTAAAATGCAATGATTGAACAGTATCTTGATTTGCTTATTTTATTTAGTGTTTTTTTTTCTATTTGTATTTTTTAGGGACACTAAAGCAATAGCTATTTTTATCCAAGTTCAATAAAACCATATTATTTTTTATTAAAAAACTCCAGGCATTGTCTATAACGATTATTTATCTTTTCTTTTATTTATTTTGATAATTTTCGTAAATGTTAGTTTTACCATTTCATTTCTTTTTTATAAAAAAATTACTACCATGGTAATATATTTCTTGTTGTGAAAGAATGTTTGTGGAGAGTTATTAGTATCTAAATAGGAAAAAGATAGAAGAAATATACAATACACTTGTTTATAAAAGTTGAAATAGCATGCATTGTTAAATGAAATATTTATGTTTTTTTTTGAAAATAGAATTAATTTTTAAAATACATTCTTATATAAAGGGTTAAATTTATGTCTCTGCAGAAAATATTTATTTATGTATTTTTTGTTATTTTTATCAATCAAAACTCTAGTTTTATTTTTAAAAGTATTTAGCTATTTTCTCCAGTTGATTTTTATGTATTTTAAAACTTCAATATTGTATGGAAATATTTATAAGCATGTCTTGTAAGAGTATTAATAATTGCATGTATAGGCAATCAAGTATTTTAGTATTTAGTAAAGCGAATCTGCAGGAGTTCTGGAAACATGATTCTATAATTTGATATAACACTACTTGTTGTACAAATTGGTTATAGAAGTTTTTTTAATTCTGATCACCATGTACGACATCTCCATTTGTCACCCTGATTACGTGGTTGAAGTATCATGTGTCCATTTACACATAGGGTTATGAAAAATCACTTGTTGTTTTATAAATTCTACACTAGATTCTTTATCGTGTACAATTTACCAGATAGGTTTAAACGAGTCATAGTTCATAGCCTATTTAAATACTACTGTTAAGCTCTGAAAACTACTAACACTAACTTGTTTCTTTATTTATTATTAAACTGGATATCAGCCAGGTTTCTTTCATTACAAATGTCTTTCAACTCCATTGTTATATTATTTTAAATATACCTCAATGCTCTTTTTCTGTATTATGAACGTTTTCTCCAATGAACTTTTTTGTACATGACATGATAGTTATGTAAACTAACTAAATAAAAAAAAAAATATATATATTTTTTTTTAGGTTATGTTACAATTTTTACAATAGGTTGTATCTTTATATATTTTTCTAACATTCAAAGTCAAATCGAAATCGTGAAACAAACGGCAACTATAGTCATAATAATATTATGGCTGCCGAAAAGCGTTGTAAACCATGGGAAAAAAAAGTTTACAGCCTCATAAAATTTTGATAAGTTTGGATTATGATTTTGATTTTTTGATATTTATTTTAACAGATTTTAAATTCTTTTTTGTTTTTATTGGTTATGATTTGATTATGAATGGTTATGATCATGATTGTGAAAAGAGTTTCTACTAATAAACCTGCTAAAGGAATATTTGTTAATGACTTGAAAATAAAGTGTGATAGAATTGATAATAGATCAATAGATCATTGGAAACGTATTGCCAGTGCAGATGTAAAAAATGACTTAATAAATTTAGGACCAAATTTCTTCATCTGGCTATTTTGAGAAAAAATATAACTTGAGAAATATATATGGTACAATGTGGTTGAATTAACGCTTTGTGAAAGCATTTTGTTGTGTTTGCTATAAGAAATTTTTTTAACATGTTACAGACTGGGCTCATGAGGTTTAGGAACAAAGTTTTTATGGCTGGGTTCTAGTGCCAAATTATGGTAATATAGAAATTGGGTCCTTAGTTGTGGGCCACACACTAGAGGGTTTATCATCCAAGGTTATTTTTATGACCATCTTCTAATCGAATGAGCTGTCCACGCCAAACTAAATTGGTATCTGCCATGTTTTGTAAGCAGATCTAAAAGAAAAAAAATTACAAAACATACAAAATTTTTTGGATATGGGCCCAAATTGTATTCAATATCGGTTGATAGCTTGCTCAGAGTGTGTCGGTGGTAAAAAAATGCTAAAAAAAAGAAAAATTAGGAATTTTTCTTTTTGAGTTTTTAAAATGTTTCACTAAATAAAACCATATAGAAATATAAACCAGACATAATACTGAATCATTTTGCAGTGATTTTGCAACATTATTTTACAATGGAGTTTTCTATTTAACCCTGATACTGTTAATATTGACTTTAGGATGTTTTTTAAATTTTAGTTTTAATATTCCGTTTGCCAAAGGTTGGACTTTGTTTTACATTTTGGTGTACTTTTATCATTTCCTTAGTTTACCACAGATTTTTGTCTGAAAATAAACTTATTAGTTTACTGTCATTTGATTTTCATATGCTTTTCTTGAAAATTGCTAAGGTTTTTTTTTGGTTAGATTTTAATGTTTTCTAGCTAAAGATTTTATTTGCTTTTAAATTTAAAACAATATCTTCTTAGGGCAGGTTCCAATAGCTTAATTTTGACCTAAAAAGTTTTTTTGTAAGCTTATTAAATGTATATGTATGTATTTTATTTGTTGTCACCTTCCCAGAAAAGCATAAGCGTACTTTGTAATGTGATGTAAGAGGAGCGATCCAAAAGTTTTTCTATGTAATTTTTTGGCATTCACACTAAAAAAAAAATACATAATAAATTAAGCTTCCGTATTTATTCTAGTATCTACCATATCAAAGAAGTTCTGGTTCAATTGATAATGCATTTGATGCTGTTTTTTACAGTTTTTCCGGCCTTGCCTAAATTGGGTTTTTAACAAAACTTGAATAGACTTTTGGAGCTAACCTGAAGATAAGAAACTGTTAGGCAGTAGTTAGAATAAAAATTGGCAAACTAAAGCTCTTACATCATTGTAGTATTGGTTAAGTATCAATAGTGCTGGTTAGGTTTCATGTATTTGCTGGTCACGCATTGAGGTATATGTTGTGAGCCTGCAATGATCTTTTGGTATTTTCTCCAGATATTTATCTAGCTTTTCTTGAAAGCTACAAGACTTCGTCCCCTATTACGTCCCCTATAACTTCAAGTTCAAGTACTTGTAATTTGGTGCAATTATTATATGATATTTGAATTCTCGGATTAGTGCACTAGATACATGACACAGAAACCAAAGTGTCTGTCGTATCTCTCTTCTTCCAGTATTTTAAAAAATATATCAGAATAGCTATGAGAATCTTTCCTATGCTAATACTGTCTGGGGCAAAGATTTCTATCTAAACACTGAGAAGCGAGTAAAGTCTTCTTTTAATCTAGGCATATGTTTTTGGGAGTTATTTAAGTTGAGTGTTAGTCAGGACAATGTTAACAATGCCACAGTAAGTTAGTAAAGGAAAAACCAGTGAAATGTATACCTTTGTTGCTGCTGTACTGGTAAGTGATGGACGTAACTAATTTAGAAAGAAAAATATTAATGATGCTTTACAATAAGATTGCAGTAAGTCTTTTTTTAGGTTTAATATAAGATCTCACAAATATTTTTATGATATTTTCGGAAAGATGGTAGCGTTGTGTAAAAAAGTTTTAAGTGATCACAACTCTGAGTCTTTTAGAAGTACTAAAGAGAATATGCTATATTTTGTTCTTTATTAAATTAATCACAAGGTTGCTAGTGATGAAAAACTGACCAATTGATTTTAACTCTACATTGAAACTGTTTTCAGTGAATAATTTTCATTAAAGATACAACAAGGTCATAAATAAAGTAAACTAACTACGTTAGAGTATTTTAAATATGTTTTGAGTGTTTTACACTAATTTAGGCTTTAAAATGTCATAAATCTGGTTATTCTAAAGTTAAGTTTGTGCTAAGATATACACTATCAATAAATGGAAAAATATGGCTTTTCATTTTTTTAAACAGTTAAATGAAAAATTAGTTACTATTTTCTTCAGGGCTTAAATTTTTAATCATAATCATTTTATAAAGTTTTCAATATTTAAAATCAAATATCTTTCCTTGCCTAAGTATAAATATTTGTGGTTAGCATTTATTTTTATTGTTCATGTTTTTATGTTATGTTGTTTTTTTGTGCTTGTCTGTTACACGACATTTGTGTAATCTTAAAGCAACATATTTCATTAAATTGAATTCTTTTAACATTTCAGGAAATAATATACATGGGTAAATCTTGGCATAGATATGTAATTCTTTAATTTTTTGTTTTAAATGACAAAGTTATGTTAATCTGTATAGTATTTCTTAGTGTTTTAATATCAATAAAGTTGTAAGTAGTGTTGTTGACCTTTCAATCTGTAATTGTTTAAAATCATTTTCAATAGGAACACTGGTGCGTTATGTTGTGTTTTCTATCTGTTGTAGTATTAAATGATATTAAATAGACCTTATATACTATAAGGTGACGAAGTTTTCTAGACTGTTATGAAAATGGAGAAATTAAGTTTGATTGAGAATAAAAACAGTCTTGGAACACGATGTTGTAAAAAGAAGGGTAGGTCACAATGCCGTAGACTGAAGAGTGTGTTGGGGCAGCTGGAAGAAAGCAAGGTAACCTTGTATTTTTAAGATTAATATTGATTTTTAAAAATATGAGATACCTGGAAAAACAGAATCTGGCAAGCCAAAGGCATTTTGTTTTGGCTCCTTCGATAATTACAATAAAAGTTTAAACACATGATTTACTGTATATTTATTTTTTGATTGGGATTATTTGGTTTTTTTTTTATTAATTTTTAAATCAGAAAACAGTAATGGAAGAAAAGGTTTTTGCAGTGCAAATTATTTGACCTTTCATAATTTTTGTTTATTTATTCAATGGTCTGAAATTATTCATCCATTCTGTTCTGATAACTAATGTGTAACGCAACTAAAAGGCTAATATGTAATGTGTAAAAACTTCATTGAGATGTGTTTATAATTATCAATTATAGAGTATATAATTAGTATCACATCTGTAGTTGTAGTTAAACTACCAAATTTCAGCCCTGTTTCCATGTTTCGCTTTAATAAAGCCTAGTATAGATTCTAACCAAAAATGTTTGCAACTTCTTTGCCGTTTGCAGCTGTTATGGTTTCTGCCTTGACTCAATCAAGTAAGTAGTAGTTTGTGGCATGAATACAGGAATTTCCAGGAGACGAGGACTTCAGGTCATACGCTTTACATCAAGTTTGACTTTTGATGATTTCCTTCCATTATGGCAAATAAATGAATTAAAAAAAAATTTTTTTTTTTAATTATCCCGTGCCCACACTTTCCTAAATCAATCTACATCTACAAGGGGTTCTTATAGTCTTTCTAAAACATCTTTAGATTTTGGTCTTTTGTTTCCTTCATTGCTGGCAGAAGAGTTTTTCTATTAGCTTTCTATGTTCCAAGAATAATGGTGTTTTTCTCAAGAGCTTCCCTGCAATTGGAATAGATATACTATCTGTCAATAGATATGTTTACTTCCTTCAGCTTTTCATGAATAAATCATTAACTTTTGTGATGTATGTCTTAAAGTTGCAGTATTAGGTTTATGTCTAATTATTACTGTGTAGAGCTGTAAAGACTTTTGAAATTAAATCCATGCTTTGCTGGTTTTTCCTCCTTTCTGTAGGTTTGGAAAGTTTTGCTTCTGCTTGGATAAAAGAGTGTCATCAATGGCAACATAGGGATCTGGAAGCATGCATTTAGTATAGATCTTGTTGATCATTTCACAGTCTTTATGTTGTCCCGCAAACAAAAAAAAAAAAAGGAAGCAGATCTTGTTGTAGGGTCTTCAAAAGTGACTATAGTAGAAATAAAAATGATGGTTATAGCTCACTACGGTATGAAACCTTAAATATCCTATGTCTGGTTGAAATTGCTTTTTTTATCTTTATTCTAATGTTTCAACCCACTCGAAACCAAAATGATCATTTGCACCTTCTTCTATAACAAATAACCATGAATTCATTACTTGACCAATCATTATTTAAAATAATTATTTAACCAATCTAAAACATTAAATGGACTTGGGATTTATTATGTAATTCTTCTTCTTTCCAAATTTAATACCAAAACATTTGAATTTTTATTATTATTTATTTAGTATTATTTTAATTAGTTTTTAATGACAAAGTAAAATTTACTTACCTCAGTGGCAGATCTTTTAACTTCATTCAGACCCTCCCACAGATTTCAAACATTGGGTATTTTGGAAATTAAAAGAAATAAACATTTTTTTCACATTTTTTTCACATTTTACGTGACAATTGCTAAGCATATCAGATTTTTAAGCATTAACAGGCTTCTGATATTCTTCTATTAAAAACTATTGTTTACATTATTTATACTATTGTTTAAATAACTAATTGTGTTATGATTCTGAATTTCTTCATTTAGCAAATTTTGGAGATAAATTGCTCCGAAAATTTAGAAGATTTGTCTGAAAAGTTGTTAGAAATTCTTAAAGATATTTACAGAGAAAGCTTGGTTTGTTTTGTTTTTTCTTATTATTTTACATTTATTCTAGTGATGAATGATTTTTTTCAATATTCAATTTAACGAAGCATTTTTACCCTAGTTTATCGATTTAGTATATTATGCCACATTTTTTTGTGCTAATATGCATGCATCAAGTTTAGATTTGCATCTTGCTTATTCTTTTTGAGTGCACTTTAGTTTTTACATTAACGCTTACGTAATATGTAGTTTTTACTAGGCTTTGCTATTTTTTGTGGTGGTATGTCCTAGTTCCTCAATATTTGTATGGTCAGGTTTCACACTTCTCAATTATGTATCTTTTGTTATAACCCAATTTGAAATAATTTTCTTGGTACTGATTTACAAACTTCTTTGTCATTGTATCTTGTAATTGTTAACAAAAAATAAATGCACATTAAAAAAAAGTAAATATTTTACAATTGCAAAAAAGTTATTCTGTTTGTTTAAATAAACTTGGATAAAAGTAGATTTGTAATTGTGTGCGTAATTTTTACTTTAAGTAGCAGGTGTTGGTTGAGAAGTTTAACACTAGATAATTTTGAAAATGTTTTGACTTTTATTAATTCTCGATTCTGATTTTTTTTAATTGGTAAATAAATTAGCGCTTATGTTACTATTTCAGGTTTAATTTTCTCACTACCTGACCTGTCTAATTTTCTTACTACCTAGTCTGTTTAATTTTCTTATTACCTGACCTGTTTAATTTTATTTTCTTGTCTAGATTCAGTCTTCAATCAACCTTTTGAATCCATTGAGTGGAGATTTTCTAAGTTTTAAAGGACATTGTGGATGTGGTTCTCCTCAGATGAATATGCCAACTATACTCAGACAATGGTATATACTATACTTAGACTATACTCAGTTAATGATTTGACAATTTAAGTCAAACCATATCTATATTCTTTCGTATATTTTCCAGGCTCATGTGGTTTGCAATATTCTGTAAAGTTTTAGGTTACATTTGTATAACTCAAAGCTATTGAACAAAGACTCAGAATTTTGAATCCCTATATTTATAAACGGCAGGTTAAACCAAGTCTCATGTTAATGAGCGAACATTTAACGAGTCGAAATTTGAGTTTGAGAAGGCACTAAAGAAAAGTGAATACAAAATTTCTTCTGATTAGAGATGTCAGATCATTTTCAAATCAACAATTTACAGTAAAATGTTATTTTTGTACTTGGATAGCTCAGTTGATAACGCATCTGTCTCCCAATGGCAAGGTTATTGGTTAAAATCCGGTTACCCCCACTATCAATTTTAATTCCTCTTCAGCTTCCTACCTAGAAGTGGCCTTCTATCTTTGCAGGAAGCAACTTATTAAAAAAAAACTGTACCAAATGAAAGAGTATATCATGTGACTTCTAAAAAGGTTTTTTTTCAATGACTGCTACTGTTTCAAAGTTATGGCTGTTTGAAATCTCAACTTCCATCAATTTTTCTGTAAAAATGTTTTAACATGGTGGTGACAAAAGTGAGCTCCAAGAATTTAGATATATTGCCTCATAGCTTAACAAAAAAATTCCTTATAATACAAAATTTGGCAATTTCGTTGTAAAATTTGCTAATTTGTGAGGGAAACAAAATGTTTGAAATATACGATAATAATTAAAAGAAATTTAAGTTTTGTTAAGTAAAGTTAGAAAGCCCATTGCAAATTTTTAAAAATTACAGATGCATGTTAACCATCCCCGGATTTCAAACTCTATAAAGAAAAGGAAAACGTAGATTTAATGTAGAACTTTTTCGAAACACACTAAAAGTTAATAATATAATTGCGTTTGGTAAATCCGCATCCATTTCCACTTTCCTAAAAGTTTCAATAACTTATTTTTATTTCAGACTTGATAATTTTAGAATGACTCTTCAGACACTTGATGCTTGCGAGAAATGTATGGAATAGAATTCTTCTCATGACTTTTTGAATTTAGAAAATAAAATAACCTAGTTTCAAGGTCTCCTGCTCGTGCTAGGTTTTGTTATATCAAAAATGTGCTCTCTCTGATTTACTCAAAGGTTATATCAATTTGAAAAAAAAAAATTACTTGAAAATTTTCAAGTGCGTGGAAGCTGCTATTGAAATCATCTCTACTAAGATATTTTTATAAAAAATTATTAAAACACTTCCTAATATTTTATATTTTAAATTGGCTTGTGTTGAATCATCAGTAATCTGTTTTATTTAAAATTTTATAAAATGTAAAGATGGTTATACAAAATATCAAGCCGGTTATGTTTTTGTCCACAGGATGCGTAGTCGTTAGGGAACTTAGTGTTGAAAATGCTATATATAACAATATATGCCTAAACGTATTATTTAATATACTACAATTAGTTATTTTAAAACCAGATTGGTATGTTGCCTTGAACTGGATTTTAACGAGCATCTTTATGAGTCACTTTTAGGAAATAATATGCAGTCATAAATTCTTACCTTGGTATTGCTTTGCTGTGTTATAATTATTCTCTTTAGCATGTTTTTTGTTTAATTATTTATTGCTTTCTAGTTTTAATGTTTTCTTTTATTATCTCAACAATAAGTGCATAATGACACAAAAAGAAAAAAAGGAGCATGCTCTGTGATTATGTCAAAAAACTGAAGTATCTGATGACTACTAAAAATTACTTACAATGTTCCATGGTAATGCCATTGTTGTGTATATCCGATAAAAGTATATCGATGTTGGCAAATTATTTAAACCAAATTTCAAAGTATAATGTTTTTTAAAAATTTTATGGAATTTCCTGATCTTGATTTTATAAAGTGAATGATTGCTTTTTTTTTTACACTTTACTTTGTAAAATCAAAGACTTTTGACGTTTTAAATTTTGATTTATTTATTTATGCTTAGCAAAAAAGATTTGAAATAACTCCACCCTCTTGAAATTTTCAACTGAAAAAATAAAATTAAAACGAAGCCTAATTCTTAATTAAGTCATGTTGTTATGATGAATTTAAATTTTAGGACAATAGTAGTAAACATTAAGGATCGAAGAGAACTACCTATACTTTCTTCCCTTTGACAACAATATACTTATGTGGTCCAGTGGTTTTATGGTTATAGGAGATGGAAATAATATAAAAAAGTTGTTGGGATGGAGTCTAATGTGAAACAAAATGCATAGGAAGCCTACTCATAAGAAAGAAATTTCATTCTCAAATCTCAAATGCAAATTATTTTTATTTGAAAACTCTGCATCTTGAAATGTGAGCTTTATGTCAGTTTTTATTCTTCAACTTATTTATGACCTCTTAAAGTGATATTTGTTTCCAAGTCTCTATTTAGAAATTTCTTTAAAGGCAGCAGTCAATAGTTAGATTCTGTAAATATTTGAATAAGCCTCTGATGTTATTTTTTTTAATTTATTTGAAGAATATGGGGTTATTCGGTAGAGGGGGTTTATTTGCGAGAGGTCTTAGAGAGAGCTTATTTAGGAGAAGGTATTTTAATTCAAATGATATTGGACATGATCAAAATTTAAAACTATTATTACATTACCTTATTTTTAAGCCATACCACTATCTTATATATAAAGAAATAGTTTCCATTAAAATTCATATTTAAAAAATTTTAGTAACACCTTTATTGAAATACAGTATGCCGATGGATTTTATTTACCTAGGGAATTATTAGGTGGTAGGTTTGTTTTTCAAAATCAGTTCCGAGAGCTTTTTCAGGGGAACGAGGGTTTGATTAATGGCAAACGAGATGTTAAGACCCAAAAATTTTTCTCAAATTCTGTTCATTGGTTTCTTTTAAGATTTTGAGTAGGTTAAAGAACCATTGAGGATACCTTCTGTATTTGTTGAGCATGGCTCCAAAACTGACTTTTTATATATATATACATATATATATATTTATATATATGTGTATATTTATGTA
>JAUZNK010048590.1:0-16213 GCA_035046665.1 Euphysa ruthae
TTTTATAACTCATGACATGCGTTTTATCTCTTTAATTATTAATGCCTGAGTTGACAAAAACAAATATTTTTGAAATAATTTTGTTGTTTTATGGCCAGATTTTCTACATTTTGGATATTTTAAGATTTTATGGGTACAGTGGGCCGCCTGAATCATGTACACAAAGTAACTCTACTAGATAATTTGACTTAACCTCCCATTCCGATATTTTAATAGTATAAATAGTAAGAATTAACACTGAACCCTAATGTACACCACTCTGAACAAGAATGTAATCATGCAATGCATCGTTAATCTTATCTCTGCTTCTAGAATTCATATAAATTTCTTTAACTACACCAATCAGTCATTCTTTTAAATTGAGCTTTCTCATAAACCACCGTACAATATCTGCTTTCTAATCTCTTGATATAATATCATAAATTCATGGAGCATTTTTATTCTTTACCTTATTAACAGCATCTCTAACTTTTATCCTTCTCAACTAAAGCAGCAACACTGTTTGAATTTCCTAGTGTCAAATTATTCCTATCCCATTCATGTTTAATAGGCTCTTATAATAATTTTCAAAAATGGTATCTTTTCTTTATTGCTGTCTACCAAGATAATAATACCATTTCCAAAATTTTTTTTTACAAATAATACCTCTATTGCCCTTCCCATAGCTTTAGCTATTTTAAATACTTCTTCCCTTTGGTCATCTTTATTCCAAAAATTTGCCTCATTTCCTTCTATCCTCACATTTAGCATCATACATTCCCTTTCTTTCATCTCCAAATATTATTATTCTGCCATTCTTTCCTAAGCTTACACTTTTCTTGTCCTAACACGAAAGCTATATGTAGCTTCAAATAAAGAATTTAATAACTTCAATAAAGAATTCAATATCCTTCTAAAAAAAAACTAGAGCCTAAAAGCTTATCTACATATGACTTAAAGTTGTTATTACCATATAATTTCCATATCTCCTTGCTTGTTTTTCTTGGTAATTTTCACATCATAAATCTCAAGAACACTTAACACTCTCCATTCAACTTTCTAAAAAAAACTTTTATATTCCTGCAATGTAACATGCTTACTACTTATTTTCCTTATCTAACTCGTAAGCAACATTAGGACTGCACAATCATATCTTTTAATGTTATTTAATGCGAAAACAAAAGCTAACCTTACCATTAAGAGGGGAAAGCTCAGTTGGCAAGGCAATAAACTACAGATCGAAAGGTTATGAGTTCAGCTCCCACTTCTAGTGGAAATTTATTTTCCATATTATCTCAGAGTTTCTGAGCAAAACTCACTGCGTAATGCAATGCTAGCTCAACTTGGTCCGATTGCTTGGTTGAGTGAATTTGATAGGCACAAATTTGCATTCTAATTACACCAAGACCCACCATGTGGACCCTCTTGGAAATATTGTCTTGGAAATTTTCTGGTTCCCCAAGTTAAATATAGCAATCTCACTCTCTCATTCTCATCCATAACACCTTCAGTCACAAGTATCAAAATTATTTTATGCGCTTTTATTACTTTTGGAAAAAATCTTAGTCAAAAAATGCCTGCAATAAAACTTATAACTTTGTATGTCCACGACTTCAAATAAATAAAAAAATGGCTTATGCAAAAAAAAATGTGTTGGCTACTTGATTATGCCTACGTGCCAGCCCCTCTTATATCTTAGTTTTAGTTAGATTTATAATTATCATTATTAGAATTATTATTGCATATGAAAAATTAACTAATATGGTTGGTATCTGTAAAAAGAAATAAATTAAAAACAGCTGAAATAAAGATATACATTGTATTATAAATTTATAAACTTTCATGAATTCTGGAAAGCAGTAAAAATAAACTTAGATATCCGGAATTCCAGATCAATCCACAAAACTTTCAGAAAACGGTGAGCAAACCTAGGTAGATATAAAGCATAAACACATGAGTGACAAGTCCGTAATCATTTGGGATCGTTATCATTTTCGCGATTTTGGTCAAACAAATCACTTTTACACCATGTATCAAATGTGAATTTGTGCTAAAATTTGATAAAAGTCTCATATAAAATTACCATGATGGTAGGTAGATATGAAGCATGAATGCATTGAGTACTTATCAACAAAAATAAAGCTTAAACTAACCTTATGCATTGGCAATATTTCAAAACATATAGAACATTCATGATGTAGATATTTAACACAATCTTCTTTGTAAGTGTTTATTTTCACTGCCTCCAAAACATCCTCTGGGTCATATTTCTGCTCATTTATTAAATCAAGATATGCCATGGCCCTAGGCTTTGTTAAACGCTTCTCAGCCATGATCATTCTGCATTTAAGCTTAAATAGTAACACAAAAAATAATCTTACTTTTAGCATTATATGAAGTAAACCTATAAATAAAAACCTTACAATTAACTTTACACTAAGTAAGGGTAGAAAATTTGCTAAATATTTATAGCTAATATTTTGCAGTCTCAATCAAAAGTTGTAAAAATTTTGGGATTGTTTTGTAACATCTGCCACGCCAAGAAATATTTTAAGACGGGTCAGAAATCTATAGTTTTTTTTTTTTTGAATTGATTGATTCTTAAATGTAGGACACAATTTCACTCATAAGAAGATACATTCTCTAGTTGTAAACTTTTTAAATCAATTAATATTATCAGAAAAGATATTTTCAGAGAAATTTTTAGCACAGAATAGCTTTTTGAGAAAAAAATTTCTTTTTGATTTGGTAATGCCAACCCCTACTCAAAAAAACAGTAGTTTCAAGCAAAGAGAAAAATTTTAGGATGACTTAAATATAAAATGATAAAAAGGTTTTTTATTTTATTTTATTTTTATTTTTCTTCTTACAAGAAAATAGAAACAGTAAAAAAAAAAAAAAATATATAGATATAGCTGATTACACAAAATATCATAAAGTTTAAAGAATTTAAAAAAATAAAAAAACTTGATAAACAGAACATTTTGATATCCAAACTTTATCTGCACTCTGATGCACAAAACTTTAATAAATCAAATAGAGTTCAGAAGATTTTCTTGACCGACGAAACAGCAAAAAACTTAAAATCATTTAAAACTGAATAAATCAAGCAACCATTACCTCAAGTAACTATTACCTCAAGTAACTATTACCTCATGTAATTATTGCCTCAAGTAACTATTACCTCAAAGCCAAAGGTTTCATCTTTCAATCGTTCCAAGAACATACTTTCATAGTTTGAAATTTCGTCCATACTTGTTATGTTTTTACCAACAAGAAATGCTCTTGTATCTTCCATGTTTCCTAATTTAAAATTGTGAGTTTCAAAACAAAGTCACAAAATTTTCAGGCTACTAAGCTTTCTACTTGAAGCTAATTCTAATGAAATTAGCTACAATATCAGGATAAATCAATGATTTTAAATTATATGCCCAAATTCAAGCAAAGCAGGTGTTCCCAAACTAGATCTGGATATGGCACTAATGTTTTATGAAGAAAAAAAGCAGCAATGTAGTGAAAATAAAAACTATTATATAGTATATTGAATTGAATATATAGTTTATATTGCTATAAAATAAAGAACTTGACTAGTTAAACAAAAAGTTTCAGTACTGAAAATCTTGACACAGAAACTTTAACAAAAATTTACATAATCATGATAGCTCTAAGTCTTCTCCAAACTAAGCAGTGCAGTAAACTCAAGCAGTTAAAAAATAAAATTTGGAAAAAACAGATCATGATAATGCAGAATTAAAAGAAACAAACCATCATCAAAAAACATCAAAAAAGTCAACATCAACATCAAAAAACTAATCAAAATCAATAAAAAACTTGTCAAGAAAATTGTCTCTACTTACTGTTTCAACTGGCAGGACTTCAATAAGCACCCACTTAATAAACCTTGCACCAAATCGTACTTCAGATACCAAAACTCAAAACTGCTAAAAAGTTTTTCTACTATCTACGCAAAAATATACAAAAACCTCCATATCAAAAAGAAAGAAAATTCAAAAAGCACAGTAAATGAAATTTGATTTATAATGTGGGGTATGAACAGAGCAACCAGAGAGCAAGACACATTTAATTAGGCTTTATTAGGCCTCAATAATTCCAATTAATATTGATTACATTTTTCAAACATTGACAGCAGCGTTAATTTATTTTACTCTAAAATTTTTAATTCTGTATAAATAATCCGTATTCTATTTCTATATTTTTGAGCATTGATACTAACCTGATGATGATACTCTGATTTAAACATGTTTTCACATTTAGTATTTTTTGCAAGAACTGGAGATGATTTCAAATATAAGCTTTGGTAATACTAGTAGCATAGGAGGATTGGTTTTTTGGAATTTCAAAACATATACGTCTTAGAGCCATTATAAAATATTTTTAGATTTTTTGGAGGTCTTGAAATAGAAATGTTTACTGACATTGTTGTTCTTTGAAACAAAACTAAAATTAGGAAGCTATAAAAATATATAAAAGCAGAAAAAATAGCTTTCAAGTTATGAGCACTGTACACTGATGTTAAGACTATACTTTTTTAACCAATTAATTCATAAGAAATTATGCTTTACCTTTAAATCTGCACAATAGCTCATGATACAGTTCAACAGTGTATGGAAATTCCTTTAGAAGGTCATCAATCTAAAAAAAAAAGAGCATTATATGCTTAAATGAAATTAAATGTCAAAAAATTTTGTTTATAAAAAAACTGATCATAGATGGTTGTGCACAAAACTATATTGATCATAGCAGCAAAATGCTGACTAAAGGCAATTTAACCCCACTTTTTCCAGCAATTGTGACCAGAAAAGTTACCCTTGGCTAGGTGGGTAAACTTTGCTAAAATAAAAACATGCGAAATATAGCAAACTAAAACAGAAATAGTTTAAAAAATGAATGTTTAGTCATCTACCAAAGTGAACATAACTATAGCATTACATTGTGAGATCACTTAGTTTAGTGCAGATACAGGAAATATTAGTTTTTCTCAGACAGTTCACTGGTTCAGTGGTTGTTTTTTAACTTAGGATATTAAATCTACTACCGAGTGGCCTCACAGTAAAAATCTGATGCCAAAATAAATTTATTAGCCCAAATTTATTGCTTCAGTGAAAATTTTATATGAATGATACCACAAATATAATTAGTCAGACAGCAATGATTTTTTTTTAACCAAAAGATTTTAGTTTAGTTTATGTTAAATTGCAAGTTTTAGGCTGCTTTAAATCAAAACTCTTGTAACTGTCAATTTAATTCTAAGAAAAATTTCTGAGCAGTTTTATCATAAACCCCAAAAGCATCCAAAAGTATCCATAATAACAAATAGTGATCAACACAAAGTAAAGCTCATATAAGCTTTTAGGACGTTAAAGTACTTTAGTTTCCAAATTTGGTAAATAAAAACAATACTGTCAAAGAACTTTACTTAAGTAATACATAACATCAAAAGAAGCCTGCAAAGTTTAATAACAGATTTGAATCAAATTTATTAATCTTACTGATTTATTTATTTATAATTTCTCAACAAAACCATATAGCCAATACAGAATGCTTATATACCCAATATGGTTTATACAGAATGTACCTATTATAAGTCCTATATATGACAGATAAACCTCGAGGAATGTATTGTCAACAGCTTATTTGCAAAAAATTTGTGATTTAAAAGAATTATATCTTTATTATTATTATGTTTATTAATGCAAAAGATCGACAAATTATATATTTTCACGATAACAAAGAAAGAACTTAAACTGGTTATATAGTCAACGTAACTGGTTATATATAATCAACTTAAACTGGCTATATAGTCAACTTAAACTGGTTATATAGTTTATAACGAAATTTCCCAAGAAATGTTATTAAAATTGTAATAGAAGAAAAATCAACAGCTAAGCTACCCTTAATTTGTGGGCAATTTACTTCCCAGATGAAACTAATCTTTTATTATACAAAAACTCTAACAATTTTGTTCATATATGTAATCAAGTGTTAGCGTGAAATCACATCTTATGACAAGGATTATAAGTGCTTTTTAAAAAATAAAAATCAAACTTGGTTTTGCCGTCTCTTAGCAAAAACTTCAAGGGCATTTTGCAGAATAGCATCATTCTCAAACAGCAATTTATGAGATTCTTCTTCACTGATCACATCGATTCGCATGTCAAATCTTCCTTTACAAGCGTTAAGTAGAATATTTATTTTTTGTGGAAGCTTGTTGATAATAAAACTTTTGACCATCACCCAATTAAAACCTGTCCCACATAATATGGCTATTCCACATTGTTCGATAGTGAATCCCTCGTTATCTATCTGTGTATAATAAAAAAGAAATAAAGTTATTATTTTCGGTCTGTTGTTTCCCTTGGAAAATTATTTGCAGCTGAAAAGATTGTTCAACCTGAGTTTATACAATTCTTCTGCTTTAAATTTTAGGAAAGAGCAACTTTTAGGTTCACATTGCATATCATAACAGGGGTAACATGACAAACAAGTACGCAAATCTGTAATGATTTTATCAAAAGGTATATAAAAGTTTCAATAAAAAGGTCACGTGCAATATTAATTAAACTTAAACAATGAATGTATTATCTATCTAATATTTATGACTTTTTAAACAGTATTATTAAATACATTAAAAAAATATCAAATTTCATGCGTAACTGAATTAAATAACCAAAAATAAAAATTAATTTTAAAAAGTAATTTGGTTCCAGGTTTCTGATAAGGCTGACCCTAAATAATTGTTAATTGCCCTAACCTGACAGACTCTAGAAAATCAACGTCGAGTCAAGAAAGCTTGGGTTGGAACAACCTTTTTTCCAGTGTTACTACCAACCTTATATTATCAAATTAACCGACCCAACTATTTTTTTTATACATTATGCTTAGACTTTTCAAATATAGTTACGATGTATTTACATTGTTAAAAATTATAGCTGTTGTTGCTTTATACTTCTATTGATTTACATGCATTTTCAACTTTTAAAGTCTTCTTTTTTTTGCTTTAGAAAAAGAACAAAAAATTTGTGAATTGGCAAGGCATTTCAATCAAGCACTAAAATTTTAAAACAAAATCGTGTTGTTTTAAAAACCAAAACAATCAAAATAATTGTTCTGAATTGTATTTAAGTATAATCTACACTATTCTACTGTGGTTGCTTTGTTCAGAGTTTTGTTTGGTTGTACTAAAAGGAGAGGGGATGGGCCAAAATAGACAATAAATAACAACAGTAATAAAAATGACGCAGCATATTCATATAATATTTGGCATTTCTTTTCTGTGCACCATCCCACTGACTGGTTTTCTAGAAATAAAAAATAAAATTTATACAAATAGCAGTGTATAAACATAACTCATTGAACTTGTCAATCCAATTTTGTGAAACTTCCTGGTAATATATAGTATATTTAATTGAGCCTATATTATACTGTTCGTATTTACTTCAGCACTTTCTTGTAAAAACATAAACAAAAAGTACTCATTTTAACTGAGTCATGTGATAAGATTTGTTGCTAAGACTGATCAGAATTCATCACAACAACAGATAAATCATCAAATATTTATATAAAACAAAACATCTAAAAATAATTAACAAACTTACTTCAAAACAGCTTTTGATTTTGTGTAATCATCTGTCTTTGATAAACGCATATAAAGTTCAACATCTTCATTCACAGTAACAGCGCGATAGAACAGGAAGTAAACAGACGGTCTGACAAACGAAATGGAAGAACCGTTCTGATACCGGACTGCTTACATTTATATGGCATAATGTTAGACATTGGGCTATCCGAACACTTGACATAGAAAAAAAATTTGTCACTTTTAATTGATTTACAAATAAAAGTTTTTTACGAACAATTATTTAAGAACGACCTGAATTCCCTAGGTTTATTCATGTGAACCTCTCTCCATTCATTTCATAAATCAAAACAGTTGGAAACTTCTTCCCAAATTAAAATGAAAAAAAATTAAATATAACAAAAATACCAACATGGAATTCTTCATCTTGTAGTTTATAACAACTTTTTAAATTAAATTAAAAAAATTCCCAAACTTTAATATTTATAACACTCAAAAACCTTTATTCCTTCCTTCAGGGAGTTCAAACCATAAATAGACTATTTAAAGATCAATATTATTAATTTTTCAACTGTGAGTGGTTTGAATGTACATTTATAATAGGTTAAATACAGGCTGTTGATATTGAAAAATAATTCATAATTCAACATACATTTTTAACAAGATTTAGTAAATTTCTTCCATTAACTTGAAAGTCATTTTGCTTTTGCAACACTTTTCGTTCCATATCCCTCTTTCGCTCTTTTTCAATTGCATCTCGACGCTCTTTTTCGAGAAAAATTTGCTGTTGAATATCGAATTGAATTTGAGTTTTTTTAACTTCTTCATCTACAATTACAGGCGGTAATTGCTTATCATGAACATTGTCTGCTGAACAACCCTAATAGCAAAAGCAAACAAACTGTTATCTAGTTAAAGTTATCTACTGCTGGATAATAATTCTTATAAAAAATATGATCCGAAAAATTAAGGAATATTGAAAATTGTAAGCTTTCAACAAGAATGAATACCCATTCAAAGGTCGAGATTAAGACAGCTTTTTATTTTTTTTTCTTAGATATTTTTTAAGCCAGCTCATATTTAATTTTGTAAAAACAATTTGAAAGATTATTTTAACTTATTTTAATTTTAATTTTTAATTTTAATTTAAAATATCAATGAGATCAATTGGTTCAAAAGCTATGATGTTATAATTGTAGGAGAACCAAAGTTTTAGAAGTTTTTGTGTGTATATTCTTATTTTCAATCTAAAAAATTTTGAGTCCAAAAATAGGAGTTTTTGACAAGCCGCAAAATGTCCCTTTTCACCTTTTAAGTTCAACTATTATTCAAAGAAAAACACTGTTGCTAGAGGTTGATAGAGAAGCGGGTGATAAATATTGACACACAAGGTATCTCAATCAATTAGCAAGGATACACTACACACAAATGCTCTGCAAGTCTTTCAAATATTTAGTGTGAGCCAGATGCTTTCTGAAAACCACAAGAGGTGTTGACGAAAACTACTCGCATTCACACCACTATCATAATAACCTCTAGTGCCTTTGTCAAAAGTGCATGACAATCTATGAAAACTCATAACATGCAGCACTTTCAGCATCAATTTCTGTATATCATGTTTGGTACAAAGAAATTTTCAAAAATCAAAAGAAAAGCATCTTTATATACAAGAACTGTAAAATCTTCTTCAAATGATTTCACTTTGTAAAATTATCGTAAAATAAAATTTTACTTAGAAAAATCAAACATTATATGATAAATTATTCCTCAAGGTGGAGTCACAGCAAGATGGAAGAATATTTTAAAACGGTAAAAAATGATTTTTGGCCCAAACATGTTCATATGCAAATTCCAACTCAATGCTAAAAAGCAAATTTTTAGAACTAAAATACTTTAATTACTTGTTTCAGTCCAAAACATTTTTTCTTACAGGCACATATTTACAATGTGAAATATTTAAAATTCCTAATACTCAGTATTGGGCTATTGCTTTTGTGGATAATCATATAAATTTATAATTGTTTATTGGTCTGCTTGTAAGCTTTTTCTCAGAAACTGTTGAGTTTCTCATTGAGTTTTTCTAGCTTCTTGCTCATAGTCCTAAATGAAGAAAAATCACAGCTAGATTTATGGGAAAACTTTTCGTGATTCTAGCCACACCTACATTTTTCAAATAGGATATTTTTCAAATTATCCATGAAGCTAAAAGGTGCATCATTTTTCCTACTTATCAAAACTCTTGTTTTTACCTACTGGGGACAAATATGATCAAGCTTGGGCTTAAAATCATGTCTTTACCACCCAGATAAAGACTTCCGTAAAAATTCAAAACAGCCCTCGGAACTCTACATAAAGTTCAGAGGCTAAAAATTGTGATCGGTTTATTTAACTTTGTTAAAAATCAAATCCTCAAAGGCAATTTGTAATAATAGCTATTTTGAAGCCATGTTCTATGCCGTCAGCCATCCTGAAGATCACGAGTATGATTCTTTATTAAAATGTATGTACTTTTTCCATGCTGTTGTTTTCTTTTTACAAAAGTATAGTACATTGTACTGTATAATTACAGATAATTTTAGTTTAAAATAGTTTAAATATTTATTCCTGATTTTGAGAAAAATCTGGGGGACGTTTAAATGGTGAACCCCAAACACCAGTACTGAGCTGCATTTCCCAGTCTTAACTTTGGATTGTCTACAATAGCCCAAATACTTTTGATCAAACATTGTACACATTTCTTCAAAAAAATATTTTATTCAACCAAGATTTTCTTTGAAACAATATTTCAGATTTCAGCTCACCAATTGTTATATATCAATTGTTATAATCCTGGCCAATAGTATGAG
The DNA here is from genome assembly GCA_035046665.1 of Euphysa ruthae. Classification (NCBI taxonomy): domain Eukaryota; kingdom Metazoa; phylum Cnidaria; class Hydrozoa; order Anthoathecata; family Corymorphidae; genus Euphysa; species Euphysa ruthae. The sequence continues at coordinate 10,423 of JAUZNK010048590.1, forward strand.
ATAAATTAAAGAGACGATATTAAATATTTCTTATGAATCTGTTTTTTTCCAAATCTATCTGTTGCTTCTCAACATTGTTAAGGTGAACGGTCAACAAAACAAAAGTATATTTAAACGTAATCGTGCATGTTACCAGCATATTACCACACAATTTATTTTCAGTAGTACCAATATTCATAAAGACTTACACTGTAAATATGACATGCTAAAGTACTTTTTTTTTAAATAATATTTTTATTTTTAAAAAGATATGGTAATTATGCTTTGATAAGTCTAAAAATAACGATAATGGCCACTGATGGTAACATGTTAAAAATATAACTGCTGTAATATATAACATAAACAATATTAGAGAGTGAGGGAATTTCTCTAACTAAAATTTTTTATGTAATATGGTATTGTCTACATCCAAAAATTGGATTAATGGAAGGAAGTGGTACTCGATTTTTTTTTTTTTTTTTTTTTAACTCTTGATTATTTATTTTAAAATTTATTTTGAAAATGAAAGTATTATATATGTACTTTGTGAAAAATTAAATGTCCAGGTGTATGTCTAACAAATTTGCAATACATTTGAAAATTTTGGGATAATTCTATCAGGGAAACCAATTTTTATTTTCTATTTTAATGGAAACAATCCTGACGAAAACAGTATGAGATAAATTAAACAGACAGCTTAAAATCTTTCTTATGAATCTGTTTTCCACCTTTATTGACAAATTTATTTTAATTAATTTTTTTCAACAGTGTTAAGGTGAGTAGTATATCTAAACAACATTGAGCAAGGGGAAGGGGGAATTTGTAAAAACCTCATAATTTATGGTCAAGATTTAATACTTATAAAAGTGTCTTTCTTTACAGCCCTTCATATAGAAAAAGGATTATGTATGTTGCTTTTTATTACAAATCTATATAATATATAATAAGGGTATTATATTCTAAATCCTTTAGGAATAAACTATTAATTTAATATTAAATGTTTGCGAATATTTCAGTTTAACATAGGAACCAAACCAGGCTCTTTAGACCATTGCCAATATGGGTTTACAGTAAATAACTCTATAGATGATTTTCAACATGGGTTTATAGTAAATAACTCTTAAAATTTAAGTATGATTTTTTTTTTTCTGCCATAAAAATGTACAACAAAACATTTAATATGAGGACATATAGACCATCTGGGAAGCAATATGTGCTAAAACAAGTGGTAAATTATGTCAATTAGCCTAAATATAAATACTGTGATTTTGATGCTTTCAGGTTTGAATTTCTACCATCCCAATATGACAATTCAAATTTTTTTGTATAATCAATAAATTCAAACAGAATAAGAAACTCTTCTGGGAACAATCCAATAAAATATTTGTATTTTAACACTGTCTTTTAAAAAAAACATCTGGTGACATAGAATTAACACAATATATATTTAAACTGTTATGACTATCAGTTAATAAATTTGTTTGATTTTTAAAATCATCATTGTTGCTATTTTGTCTCATCGAACAAAGGTTTTATAAGTTGTTTTATTATATTTATTCAGGTGTTGTTCTGTTTTACTTATTTTGTCTGGTAATTTTTTTTAACACCTTTTGCATAAACTTTATAGGTAACTTTTGTAATGTTATTAATTTTTTATAAAATAATTGAATAATTGTAAATATAAAACTATTATTTAATTATTAATAATTAATTAATTAATAAATTAATTATTATCATTATTATTACTATTAATATTATGTTTGCTATAATAATTTCTGGTACTAAAATGCCAGGTTGAACATGGTAGTCTACATCTTGTTGTTATGTATCATTATTGTCTACTGGTTGTATTTTTTAGCAATGGTGCAACTAGATCTTGCTGTTAGGTGTTTTCTCTTACAAGAAAGTCTTATCAATTTCTGATTGTGTTGTAGTAGCTATAGGAGGGTTTTGGATTTTCTTTTGTTAGTCGAGCATCTAAAAAATGCAAAGAACAAATATATGCATCTTTTTTTACTTGAGAAACTTCACTAAAACTCTTCCTTCCACATACATGTACATGTAGCCAGCATTTACATTTCGCCGTTTTCTTAATTTCTTGTTGTTTTTGCCAGTCTGCCATGGTATTTCTAATATTACCTGGTTTTGCAAACCTAATAAAAGTTAAATTTGGGGACAAATAATCAGGATATGAAAACACAGCAACAATGTTTTTTTGCACCACGAGTGGAAATAATTGTTTTCCGAGAACCAAAATCAAGGACCATTACCTTGAAAATTTTGTGGTTTTGACAGGACTGGTAGTCCATGAAAAATTAATGACTTAGATTAAATTAATGTAAACTTAGTAGTTGCTAAGAAACAAAGTAAATCATAGAAAAAATAAATAGGTTATTCTTTTCACAGTAACATCTTTATTTTTAAAAATTCAAGTATTTTTTGCAGGTTATTCACAGGGTGTATTTATAGGAATAAAATCAAAATTAATTTATTACTTATTGGCTATGTATTTAGTTACCAATGTTAAATAAAGATAATTGGTTTTATTTGATATATACCACTAATATAAGACAAAACAATTAACTGCGTGTTAATTAAAATGGGTTCAAAATAATATTAATGTTTATTTGCTGAACGAAATAATTATCTTCTCTCGCCTTTTGCTTTATTAATAACCTAATGAGGAAATGTCTGTTAATCTTGAAGCTGTTTTAAAAATAAACTTAGCAATGAAATTCATTGCTCTTTTTATGTAGAAAACTCGAAAAAGCAAACCCTTTGTTAATACGAAAGCAAATTTTTGCTGTCGCTATGTTTTTTGTTGAAGGCAAATATAACGGCAATTACTGTCACTAATTCCGAGGGTCACCAAATACTATCTTTTAGAAAAAATATTACCATAATGACATTAACATAAGAAAAAAAAACCTATTATCTGAAGTCATATGGATCCAGCTAAGCACTTTATAGTCCTATACTTCAATAAAAAATGATAATTAAGAACAGTCATCAATCTTGTTTTTCTAGGCCTAAGATTTCCATGTTTGGACACACACAATCCTAATATGGCTAAAGGCCTTCAAAAAAATTACAGTAAAAAATAAGGAAATTTTTCTAAGAAAAAGTGCTACAAACTAAATGTTAACAAAAGTAAATCAATAACTTGAAATGATAAATTCACCTTCTCTCCAACAGATTTGTCTTTTTTCCAACTGGTACGATGACACGCCAAACATACAGCCACGGTAGGCTCATTTAAACAAGTGCAATGCATACATGACCATTGCTTTAAAGATTGCTGTACTGGTCTTGCAGGTAAGTTTGAACAATTTTTTTCTTTAGAGCCATCTAACGTCTTGCCTGCCAATTGTGATGTATTTTCTAGGTAGTCTTTAGGAAAAGTTTTATCAGAATCCAAAAGACTTTTTAGTGGAATTTTTTGCTTTTCATCATTCTTTCTCAGCATTACTTCCACTTCGACTTTTTCATTATTAAGTCTAACTTTTTCATACAAGTTACTGCTAGATTCATTGTTTTTCTGCGATCTCATGCACAGATTTTCTTCCCTCTTGTCGTTACCATTGATTTCTTTTGGATTTAAAGGATGTTGACAATTTGAACAGAATTCTGGAAGCATCACGAATTTTGAATGACATTCAGGACATTTATTAACGCCTTAAAAAGAATAAAATACGAGTTGAAAAATCGAAGTTTAACAAAAATCACTGTTTTTAAATTCAAAAAGATCATTATCATAAAATTTGATCATAATAATAAGATAAGTTTTTGAAATAAACAAAATTAAACTTTGCTTTGAACATACTTTGTTTAAATTAAACTTAAAACAATTGAAATGCAAAACAGAAGAAATGCAACAAATTTAAACTAAGTTTTAAACAGAAAAATAAGCAATTGAAACCTTCTTAACATTCCTGCAAATCATCTTTATCAAGGAGACAAGCAATTTTATTTATCGAAATATATTGCATTGTTGAAATAATTATTAACGATAAGCACAGCTTACTGTCTCATGTAAAAAACACTTATACTTTGATAGCTTATTCATTTCTTAAACTTTCTGATAGAAATTTAAAAAGAAATAAATACAACTGTTTGCCTCCTTTGTAGTAAAAATACTTATTTAATAAAGGAGGGATAGGCCTGCCTGTTTTAGCAGAAAGATAAAGGAGTCATCATAAACAAGACTGAAAATTGAATAAAATTGGTATATTTTACTGTCGAAAATTTCAAATTCCAGTTTTGTGTCCTGTGTTCCTTTGGGAATTATCCTTGTGTGACAAGTCCATTAATGTGTGGCGAAACTTTTGAAAACAAGATGAATCATCCAAAATTTCAATTAAAGGATAACAAATTTAAAGTCATAAAAAGCTGATTTTAAGGCTTTTCTTAAGAATACTTGCTCTGCTTGAGTTATAATGCAAAATATTGCCCATTTGTTAGAAAATTATATTTCTTAGCTTAATCCAAAATTTTAATACAATTAGAGCATGACTTTTAGAAAGATATAAAAAAAAACATCAATATTAGGCGTTTTTGGGTGTGTCCTGACCTGCCTGCCCTGCCCAAAATAATTTTGAAAGCAGCCAAAGTTACATTAAGAATAAAAAATCCTTACATAAACCAAAACTTAAGCATAATCGGAAAATAAACTTTTGAAAAAAAGTCAAAAAGAAAGATAATTTTCATCATTTTTATGCCTGGTCACCTGAGCCACAGTTTTTTGCAGATGGTAATGTGTCAAAAGATCTCTATTATGACCATCTAATTTCATACAATAGAAAAATCAAATTAATAAACTTGCAGAAAAAACCTTTTTTTGCGTCAAACTTAGCCCGATTTGAGACTAACAAGAATTTTTGGGAAAATTTGACTTTGCACTCTCTACCCCTTACTGATGTCTAAAATCATGCAAAAAATATAAAGACATAAAGACGAACTGAAGTGAGTTAATTTTTAGGATTGCTGGTGGCCAATGCTGGGGTTTAAAAAAGCATAGGTAGGTTTCAAATGAATTTGAAGAACATCACTCTAAAGAAAAACAAAACAAGAACAAAAACTACGTTCCAAAAAATAAATAACTGACTTAGAATGTTAACATATTCACCTTCTTTCTTTAAATCTGGATATTCTGTACCATCAATAGAACTTGAATGTGATGAAAAAGTTTCTTGAGTTAACAAAGGAAAATAACCTTGAGGTAGATTGTCAATTGTTCTTAATTTATCTAGACAAGGGTGTTTTCCACGAATTACTGAAAAAATCTCTTGTTTTGCAATAAGAAGATCTGTGACAATATTCAAAACAATATCAAAGTTTGGTTTAGATTGACTGAAAGTAAAAAAAATTTCATTGTTGAGAGAATGTTCCTCACTGTAACCCATTTTATGAAGTATATTAGCAAGCCCATTGAATGGTTTAATTTCATTAACATACAACTTTGAAACAGTAGAGATTTTACGCCATGACTTAGGACGTTGGTCCTCTTCTCGTAGAAGAATGCAGCCATATTTTACAAGCAGATTTAATGCAGCTGGCAGTTTTTCTTTGTTCTTTGACTAAATAAAATATGGCAGAATTATATGAAATCAATCTCAAAAGATGAAATAAGATGTGGAACTTTTAGTTAAAAATGTCTAGACTACCCTAATAACTTAACAAGTCATTTTCTATAAACATCAAAAAATCAGCATAACTGTGAGGTTCTGTTTTTGAAAAAAAATCTAAATATCTTTCTCAAAGTGTATATTTTGTTTTATTCTAGTCATAAAACACCCATAAATTTATATATATG
>JAUZNK010048601.1:0-16212 GCA_035046665.1 Euphysa ruthae
TAACTAGCCTGATGATAGGAGCAGCATGACTCCTGAAACGTCGCTCAATAAATTTTATAACTCATGACATGCGTTTTTTATCTCTTAATTATAAATCTTTATATTCAATCGGGTAATCTATAAATATAAAATTTTTCATAGTCAAACGTCTTACCACTGTGCCAACTCCGCTGAAACTATCTAATTGTTTAAAAACGGCCAATGAAAATCTTTAAAATTTCATCCCACCGTTGACATGCCTTTGCGTTACACATTATTATAAATCCATGACCTTATTTTCATGGAAAGCTCTATAAACATTAAAGTTCTATAAACAAACCTTTTGCAAATAGGTTATTTTTCAAAGTGCTCTTGCATTTTTTTGTTTTTAAAAAGTTTATTTACTTTTTGTTATAATTTTCATGATGTAATTTCATGTGTTAGTTAACATGTCGAGAGCCAACAATGAGATCTCGTCATCAGATTTTGTTTGATAACTGCCAAGGATGAGACATCTTTTCAAAGAATCATGTTTCTCCCCTCACAAATTTTACATCATGAAATTTTATTACTTTATTTGTCCTTTCAATAAGTAAAATTTTATGATTATTTTCATATTATTTCACTTTATAGTAATAAGAAATATCCAGGACCGATACTGATATTATAAACACATCGTAAATCTAAAGTTGACACAAAAAATTATATCGGATTCTTTCTTCAAACATCAAAAATAACTTATAAATATACTTTTATCATGATTATTTTCTAACATAGCAACTTGTGAAAAAATATATCTACAACAGAAAGATCAACTTTTTAAAAAAACGTAAAATTATTTTTTTCTTTTAATCGATTATATGTTCATAAAAAATTTAATCTATTAATGAATTATGCTTCTTGTTTTATTTTATTTAAAAATGACAAATTATCTCGTCATGCATATTTATTATAGATTATATCTATTTCAACACAACTAGATGGAATAATATATACCCTATATATAGGCTCTACGGTAAAAGTTAGCTGGGCACTCTATGAGTTCTTATTCTGTTGGTACAAAATTTCAAAATATTTTATCAAATTTGATTAGCTGCACAAGTTAATATTCTATTATGCTAAAAAATTACAAGAAGAAATCTACTTATGTATGTAGCCTAATGTTGTTATCTTTTTTCCAATTTTAACCTTCGGCTGTTCTTTATTTTCTCTAATACTACTTTAATACTTAATTTTCTCTTTAATTACTTTAATACTACTTTGATACTACTTTAATAGGAATAATTTCTGTGGTTTAAAACATCAGAATTTTTGTAATAAATCCCTGTGGAATTTTCTTCGATTAAATGGTTTAGTCTCAAATTGATATTTTCTCAAAAGAAGGTTTGGACTCCTTCCATGTGTTAGTTAGAAATTTCCTAACGGTCTCAATTAAGAAGTTTCTCTTACCCGAGCTGAGGGGTTTGGGGCCCTGCACTGAAGGCCGCCAATGGGTTTGGGCTGAAGTCCCAATTTTTTTTGAAATACTGCTATAGAATAGCTTCAGATTGCTTTAAAAATACTACAGTTTTGACATTTTTATAAACAATAAAGCAACTTTTATATTAATAATTAAATTCATTGTTTCACCCCCTCGTATTTTATTCATACCAATCTTGTTTATTATTTTAGAGAAAGTTGTATAAAAATTGTTTTTAAGTAAGATACTTAAAAACAATAATAAAAATAAAAAAGAATAAAGTTCTTACAAAAAAAATTTGGTTGAAATTGAATATTTTGGTAATAAAATCCTATGACATAACCTCGATATTCTTATGAAGGTTTGCGCTTCTTAAATTATCTATCTAAAATCTCACGGAATAGCTGAATAATGATTGTAGGAAAAAAAACAGTAAACAGCTATTTTTTGGGGAAGCCAATTTTATAACAAAAAAAGTTATTTTTTAGGAAGCTACTTTAATAGTTGTATGACTTTATTCTACTAGTGGTTATGTGAGTTGATTTTTTGTGACCAGTTTGCTTGCTATGATTACGACGCGAATATAAATAAAGTTCTTAGGGTTTCTAAAACGTTTTATTGGGCCAATCACATTTTTTTTTATCCTTTCTAATTTTTTAAGCCCTTAAACAAGTTTTTTATATTAAGAAAAAAAAAATCTACATGATTTGATATGTAAATAAAATAATATTAATAAAATAATATTAATATTAATAAAAGGTGTTGTTTTTGTTCCAATCGAATGATCTTTGGCAATTTTTGAGTGAAACACAATTCCTGACTTCTCCCAATTTCCTTCAAAAGTATGTTTTTTGGTGTTGTTGAATACTTGTAGATATTGTTGCTTTTGTTTCACCGATGTAACATTTATCAAAAGAGCAATTTAATTTTATACTCCTGGGTAAGGATTGTTGGGTAGTTTTGGTTTGTTTTTAGATGTTAGGATTTTTGTGAGATTTTTAGGTGATTTGAAAACGAGTGTATAATTAGCTGTCTTAAAGATTTTTTTTATATGTGTGCTAAATTTCGGAGTCCAGGGAAGTGAAACATAGTTCATCTGATGAGCAGTTGTTGCTCCTATTGTTGTTGTAGTTTTACGTTCTTTTGGCTATCCCAATATATATTTCATTTAAATCTTTTCTTTTGTACCCATTTTCAACAAATAGGGTTACTAGAAATGTTAATTTTTCTTTCAAAAACTCTGTACTGCATAACATGTAAGCTTGATGTAAAAATCCTTTAAAAACACCACTCACTATTTTAGGGCCGTGAAATGAATTTGGTATTATTTGCACATTTGTGATTGCATTTTTTCAAAGGTTTTAAATTTATAAGAACTTGACTTATCGTATAACTCAAGAATGTTTTTTGAATCATCTTCTTTCTTGACTGTATATGCGCTACTTTTGTGAAAAAACATTGGCATCTAGTTGATTATCAAAGCGAGAGTGGCTGTCGTCAGCATATTTGATTGTGCTCGATTATGAACATTTTAATTCAGATGAAGATCTGAACGATCTCATCATAGAATCAGGCAGTAGCTCAATTTAAAGCTCCCATTTGTGCTACGGCAAAAATAGATAAATTTTTTTTTTGTTTTCACTCTCGAATAAATTTGAAACCACAAAATTTTCCATTACAATGCAATATTATCTATTAAAATACATATATATCTTATATATAGACGCATATAAAGACAAATATATCTTTTAAAAGGCTTAATATCTATAGGAGGATTGAACAGCTGTGCTTCGAATAAATGTTTTTCTTCATAAAATTGTAAAACAATTTCTGACAAGATAACCATTTAGGTTAGCCATTAAGCTATAGACAGGCCATTTTAAAAAAATCTCTTCTTTACACTATTGGTTATAACTTCTGTTATATTAAAGTGTAGAAGTTCAAAGAAGGCTTATTTTTTAGCTTATATCATTGTCTTTTCAAAAAAAAAAAATAATCAACCCATCCATACTCTCACACACACCATGTTATCTTTAAAAAAAAAGGATTTACTGCAAATAAATGTGTGTTATTGAGAAGTGCTATTGTTCCATGCATATATATATTAATCAAATGCAAAGAGTCATAAACATATAAACGTATATAAACATAAATTCCAAAAAACCAACTCTGTTAGATTGTCAGGTTTTATAACATCAATTTGTGACAAGGCTGTTAATATTGGTAAAGAATGACTATTATCTCCAAGTACAGTATCCATAATTGTTAATATCAAAATCAGGAGTGATGTCTTTAGATAATTGGAGCAGAACAAACATCATCATCTGAGAAAAAAACAATGTTTCCATTTTTTTAATTTCAGATTCTTAAAAAGCCATAAATCGCTTTAAAATTTACTAAGGACATCCTCTTCCCAGCTCAGATCAAAATTTCTGTCTTCTTGTAAGGTTATTTTACGTTCATTTCCATTTAACTACCATGAAATAAAATTTAAGGCAATTACGTTTTTATGCTAGCCATTTTTTTTCCAATGATTTAAAATTTTCTGAGCAGTCAAACCAAGTCTAAAATTTTTTTTACGGTGTATTCAATAAAATTGGTCTCCAGTCCATTAGAAGTCATTTGCCGGTCAAAAATCACCTTCAAAGTGAAAGCTCGCAAAACCCAGACTTGTCCGTGACTGGAATATTTTTATTACATCAAAATCCTGGTCTAGTCTTAGGAAGGCACTCAAAGGGATAATATCTAATCATAACTTTTTTATTTAGACAACCGTTATGAAATTCATTTTTTTAAATTGGGAAGACAAATAATGTCAAACCGACATTATTTGCGCAAGCTAACACCTTGTCTTCCCTCAGCTATAAGCAATTTTTCAACTTAACCCTTTGCCCATGATCTCTCAACTAGTCTGGGGTTTCCATGTAACAAAAATATTTCCATTCCAGAATTTAACACCCTTCCACTATTCAGGCATTTTTCAACCAGAAATAGCTTCAAATCAAATGCAAACCAATTTTACTGAAATTTTCTTAAAATTTTGTTTTAAAAAAGTTTGGTATTTAGGAAGAGAAAAACTAATAAACTGTTTATTTCTATGGAAGGTCAATAATAAAGATAGGTGCATAGTCTAACAGTTTTCTACAGAAAAAGATTTTGAGCTCCAAAAAATTTTTTTTGATAAATTTGTTAAAGAAATTGATGTTTTAGGGCCAAAAAAACTATTTTATGACAGTTGAACCACTTTAAGGATACTTACAGCACATTCCCAAACCCTACAACTGATCTTGCAAACATCTTTAGCATGATTGGCATTTTCAAATGAATTTCTTAAAAATTTCATCATTTCAAATTCTTTTTACCTCAAAATAAACTTACCTAACTGCACGTGTATTGTATTCACTATAATCACGTTTACCAGGTCGTATTGAATCAATTGTATCTTTTATTTGCTGAAACTTTGTTTTCCTTCCAAAATCATCATAACTTGTATGTGAAGGAGATTGTGAAGAGGTACGGTTATATCGATCACCTAAACATAAGCAATAATCAGCGTTGCAATATTTGTTAGTATCTTATGAGTAAGTCAGTATTGAATTTAATGTTTGCATTATATTTGATATGAGAATTTGCTTTTAGGAAAATTATGCCAAACAAGGTTTAACACCACTAAAGCATTGACTTACCTTGTATTCTATCTCTTAATAAATTTTTTACTCAGGAACAAACAAAAATTCCAAAAAGAAATTTGTACAATATCTAGTATTTATTTGTAAAGGGTTGTGTGTCAACCCTCTGTTATTCTTTATATATAAAGAAGTTTATAGCAGAGGCAAATCAGATCAAATCAAATGATATATCAGCTAATAAGAATATTAAATACCTATTTAAAGACCTATATTGCTTTAATGTAAGCATGGACATTACTAGCTGTATACCTACCAAGATTTGGCTAATTGGTGCATATAGTATTTAAAAAGAAATCTTAAAAAGTAAAAAGGAATGTTGAGGATTTGGTTATTCCGATTGTTTTAACATGGGGCCAACACATAAACAAATAGTTTTTCTAATCAAATTATTACAAAAGTGTACACGGTTTAATTCTGGTGTACTTTCAACTGATGGTAAAATTTTTATCTTGAGAAAATTTTTAAAATATGTAAAAAAAAATTTGGAGGACCACCGCATCGACCCCCATACCTCTTGCATGCTACACAAGACAAGGATTAGGAGCCACAACATTCAATTAATTTTCATTTGATAACAAGAATGTTTTTTCCACATATCAAGTGTGTTAGCAACTTTAACAGTTGGCGATGAACAGTTTTTATTGTTTAAATGGTTTGTTTTGGTTATTATTATTGCAAGTGCTATAATTCCAAAGTATGTAAGTAATGGCTGTATCATTGATAGGTAGACTATTTTCGAAGAATTGTCAACAAAGGATATAAACGTTCTAGCAATTGTGTTTTTCCTATGCCTTTTTGTAAAAATCCTCCAGAAACAAGTTAGGGTTAAAGATTGGCCTAACTCAACTCCTAGGTACTTATAATAGTCAGTCATATGGATTTTTTTTTATTATTGACCGTAACTTGAAACTGCTGATTTTTTGTTTTGATACATTTCTGTGTATCAAAGAGCATAGCTTTAGTTTTTCCTTTTTTTAAATTCATTATTAATTCAGTGGCTCGAAACCAATGAGATAAAATCTCAAGATTTTTTACTAAATTGCTTTAAATTACCAAGAAGTCTTTGTTGCTGAGAAATGATACTGTATCGTCAGCATACTTTACAATATCTGAATGTTAACAAAAAAAAAACTTAACAAAGTCAGTAAAGTAGACAAAAAACAACAATGGTCCAAGAATAGGCCCTTGTGGAACTACACAAAATACTGGTTGATATTCGGATTGGTGGTTTTCGAAACAGATGACTTGATTTCTGTTGAAATAAGTAGTCGCTAAACCAACAAAGCTCTGTATCACGCACTAGTAAGGAAGCTTTTTTAGTAATGAAAAATGGCTAATCGTGTCAAAAGCTTTTGACGAGTCGGCAAATACTGCTCCAAAAAGCCTACCGCTATCTGCTGACATCCTAATTTTGTTGTCAAACAGTGTGACTACTGTTTCAGTTGACTTTCCTTTTTCGGTAGCCAAATTGTTTCTCATATAATAACTTTTCATGTTCTCGATACATAGTAAGCTGTTTATGTACTACTTTTTCAAGAATTTTCAATAATAATGGCAGAACAGACATTGGACGATAATTATCAATGTCAAATGTTTTTCCCGATTTAAAAAGTTGGTTTACTTTTAAATTCTTCCATTCGGTTGGTACAAGTCCTGATTTCAGAGAGCTGTTGATGATATCTGCTAGTGGTTTAGAGATAAGTTTAGCACCGTATCGTAAGAATTTTGGTGGTAAATTGCCAATACCAGCAGCTTTTTTGATGATTTGTTCTTGAACGGCCTGCTTTGCGCAATCACTGGTCTTTTTGGTTAATTGCTATTTGGCAAGGGTCAGTAGGCCACGAACAAACTCAGACATTTATTCTTTTTGAAATAATTGGCGCATGGCAATTAACAGCATTGTTTGTAATAATTTTAACATGAACCTGTAACGATTTTATGTTAGAAGCATGATAAACAGGAGCCCAAAAACTATTTTCAAGGGTTTCACAAAAAGCGTTATAGAGTCACAGTTTTTAAAAATCCTACCCAAGTTCGAAATTGGGATTTTTAAAAACTAAATTTTTGAATTAAACCTGCGATAGCGTGATCACTTACATCACATGGTATAATGTCAGATTTTAAGACATTAACTGAATTATTCGATGCCACAATGTCTTTTAATGTAGAATTTCTGACGTAATTTGAGTAGCTTTGTTAAATTAATTTAAATCCATTAGTGTGTAATATAGATTTTACTTCTTTGTTGTTGTTTAACTAGATAATTACAGTCTATGTTACCGATAATTGTAGTCTCTTTTAATTCAACCTAAGCTTTTTTTTTTAAAGTTTCATTACAAATATTGTTAAAAGATTTTGATAGATATTCAGAAGTGTCAGAGGGTTTGTATAAAACACACAATACTCCTTTAGTGTAGGTGTTAGATAAATGTTTGTTGATAAGGTTTAGGAACTTTTTGGCAATATTGATTGATACTGTTCAACGGAAACAACTAATAAACAGAAACAACCAATATTTCATTGCATTGAAAGATCAAAAATTTTGAAAACAATCATACAGGTTTGGGAAAATTTTACTAAGCAAATTAAAAGCATGTCTTCAAACACTCTAAAAACAAATTAATGGGAAAACAAAACATCCTAACTGGTATTAAAATATCTCAGAAATTTTAACTTCATTTGATATAAGGACTTTTTTTTAGGAAATTTCACAAAATATATTAAATAATGCCTTGAAATTTTCAGTAAAATTCTTAATATTTGAGAAAGAATTCTAAAATATTAAACTCAATAACATAAGAAATCAAAATCACAGGGAAATGCATTATTCACCAAAATTATCCTCTAAATAAAAACTTCCTCGCAAAAAAACATTGTTAAAATTTGGTACTTAACCTATTTTTGGGTCAAAGTCAAATCTTAGCAGAATCATCATAATAAAAATTTTAAAAAAATAATTTAAAAATCATAAATATAAAAAATACGTAAACTCAGATTTTATTGGTTTAAATCCATTTTCTGTAGGGTCTAAAGAAAATAATTCTATCCAACACCAAAACTAAAGTCATTTGGTCTGTAAAGTATCACTTTAACAAAACCATGGCAACATTTTTCTAAAAAAAATGATGAATTTTTTTCAGAAAAGTCTTTATGTAACACATCTAGCAAAAAATATTTCAATATTGTGAAAGTCATTTTTTTTTTATATTGTTAATGCACAATGACTCCAAACTGAATTAAAACATCCCATCAGCTAAACAAATATAACTTTTACCCTTAAAGAAGACGTAGGCCATTTTTAAAAGATGCTTAAGTTATGACGTATGTTATTTGAAAAATTTGACATACGTATGTACTTTCTTCAGAAAGTTAATGTACGTCAAAACGTCCTAACAATAACAAATACAACTTACCTTTTAGAAACAATATGTTGTGATCTTAAATAACTATAAGTGAACAAAAATAACGTCTATGACCCTATAATTACATAAATGATTCATATTATTAACTTCTTTTTATTTTAAATGTTGTCATTTTGTTTAAATCAGCACACAAGTTTTTTAAGATTTTGGGCGATACCAATCTGGAGGTTTAAAGCACTTAGCAAGCAGAGATAAAGATCTTCTGTCGCAAAGAAAATGCAGAAAAGCAAATAAAAGGATAGTGTAACACAACGAACATACAAGCTTTTTCTCATTAAAGAAAATAAAGAGGAAAGAAATGTTTAATAATCAAAATAAATAAATACGGTCCAATAAATGTTATGAATGTCTTTATATCTACAATAATTCACACACATTTTAGCAATCAGTTACACGTATCCGATTTTGGTTCAGTCGATATTACCGCCAATGTGCTCTTCCATGTTTCTTTGTAGGGACACTATGCCCATCTAAATTTCGAGAAGTTTTAGCCAATCTTAATCAATTTTCTACATATTTCTTGGCATCAGTTCTGAAGAGTGGGACCGTCTACACTAATGCGCATTATAGCATTCAAGAGCAACCAAGAACGTTGTTTATCGTTTTTAGTGGCCTGAAACAGATTATTAATGATACCATTGACAATGTTGTTAGTTGCGACATTAAACATAAATTATAAAATATGACCACCGCTATACAAATTGTGAAAGTGAAGAAAACATGAAGAAGACATGTAAATTTTGTAATTTCAAATTTGTTCGAATTCAAGATGTTCCTTTTATTATCATTTTAATACTCTTATTTGTTTGTTTTTTCATCACATTAAACATGAAGCAATGTATGTTAACAAAAAAAATATGACGAAAGTGTAAGCATTCTTGAATAAAATAAAGAGTTAACAAAGAAAAACGAATAATAAAGGTATATATAATAAAACCTACTTTTCCATGTGGAGTATTCCAAAAAAGAACTCTTTATCAGTAATCTACGATTTCAACTTTTCTTGGTGTCATTACATTATCTAATATGTTGCATTTCACATGTTGTGGGATATCTTGGATGGCTTACAATGGTTTCATTTGCACCAGCACCGGTTCTGCCGTAGCTGTAGTTTTTGTTGTTTCATTTTCATCCCTATTTACAACTGGTAATTGTACATTTTCCATGGTCTACTTTACTTTTACCACCAAAAAAGTTAGATAAAGATTGTTGTTTAGCCATTTTCATAAAAATTTATTATCAATCATCAACGCAACCTCTTTACAGAAACTATGATACTAATCTGATTGTGTATTTTCAAAAAACGAATAGAATCTTTATTTGTTATTTTTAGAATTCGAAAGTGGGGTGACGTAACATTATTATCACAGGAAACAACTATTAATAATGTGCATGACCAATAACAACACATACAATAATAAAAACATTTTCTTTATAATCAAGAAATGCCCTTGCAAATTTTTACATATTGTTATATAAAAAATACATTACTTTATTTTCACAATTATAAAAATATATCACCAACGTCAAGACTAAAAAAGTAAAAAAATACTGCGGTATCATCCAGGATAGATTGTAAACTCAATAGACCTGGTCGCGAATAGCGAGCGGCCGTTTGTGCACGCCTCCACACATGTCTTAATAAATTAAGGCGTACGAGTCTCCATTTGCCGTACACCCAAAAAAAAATTTTTTTTATTTATAAAAAATGACTTTTAAGACAGCTAATATTTATTTTGTTTTTAACTGTTATGAATATTCTTAGATGTTATATTTGTGATTTAACTATTGTCTTAACCTTGGATATTAAATATGCGTAGTTAAAGCTAAACTCAAACAATTTAATCATTTTCTGCTTCATCTATATCTCACAAGCCTTGATATATATATTATTTACCAATTTATTTGAGAAAGCTTGAAAAGAAAAAAGAGAATTATTTTTCTCACGCTTTCATACAGAAAATAAATTGTTTACTCATTTTGCAGTAACGATGTTGGTTATGTATAATACGGTAAACCACACAACAAGAACTACGATATAAAGAGTAGATTTAATTTCTAGCTATTTAACAAACGTTAACAAACATTATTTTACAAGCAAAAAGTATCTGCATAATTTAAAATTATAACTGTTACTTGTCGTTAAAATGTGGTGTAAGGTTTATAGCCTATCATGTACTCCCAAAAAGATAATGGCATATGATTTTTGTCATATCCCTAAACAAAAATGGCCACCTTTCTTTCACAAACAGGCCTGCAAATAAATATGATAATGTAAAAAGTATTACTAGGTTTATAAGAGTTTATATAGACAATTTTTATACAGAAGAAATGTTTTCTTTAAACTCACGTTAAAACTGATATTTTTGTACGTAACAACAGCTTTTCAGCAATTAAAAGTATGCACGTACATTGTTATAAAAAGTGTTTGTACGTTCGCGTGTTCACAGAGGAATAATAAAGTACGTCATCACTAGTCTTTCTCTTTTTGGAGTGCATACGTACACGATTTGTTCAGCCTTGGCCATTAATACATAAGTCATAAAAATAAAAGTTAAAATAAACAAATAAAAAAACTGGTAACAAATAAATAAATGTATATTTATAGGACTGGTTAAAAATTATGTCATTGTCTGTGCATAATGTGTGCATTTAATGTTGACAAAATGACACAAAAAAACTTACCATACTTACTATAAAAACTATCTTCAATAACATCTGATGACATTCCTACATATTTATCTTTGTTTGTTTTTGAGCGTTTACGTTCATCTCGTAGACGTGCATCATCTTGTATTAATTCAAGTATCTCTTTTACTTTATGACGAACTAAACATTAAACAAACAGTTAATAACTAATAGTCTAACATTAAAACATAAATCTAGACAACCAGGCAGCGAAACTTAGCTGTGCAATCTAAATATTTCCCATTTACACTCAAAACTTTAACAAACAGTTATAAAAAAATCTGCAATTAAGGAAGTTTGATCAAAACCTAACACAAACAGTTATACCCACTGGGGCTGATTGAGAAAATTATTTGGGCGGCGTTAGTCGCAAACAATAATTTCTCAATTAAGTTTGGGGATTAAGTCCAGCGGGATTCAAATTTTCACTATTTGGCCCTTCTGAACCTAAGAACTGCTCAAAATGACTTAAATTCCTTTGATAATTCTGCCATTTTCTCATTTATTCTCGATCACCTAAATCTTTTACACAGGTTTATTAAAACGAATAAAAACAAGTCGCTCTCCAATGTAGCTGTTATTTGTTTGAAATCAATTATCCAATCCAATTGTTTTAAGTTTGATTGTTAAACAAACAAAAGAATAATGCTTACAAGCTTTATTTTATTTACAGATTTGAAAAAAAAGAAAAAAAAATATTCAAATTTAAGCAAAACATTGTTGACCACGTGCATGCAGCAATTATGAATTTGCAAACAATGCGGTAAACGTTGATTAAATCGATCGAAGTGTGCATGCTATTTTGTTTTATTCTGTACATTGACATCAAACAAAAATATTCAAAAAAGAAGATATAATTTTGTTAGGAAATATTATTCGAGTTGTTATAAGAAGCACGGTTCTTTATAAAGTTTTGATTTTAAGTGTTATTGATTTAGTGATACATTTTTTTTTTGGGTGATATTGAGAAAGAAACAAAGTAAAAACTACATGTTTACTATTAAAGCTGCACTCTTACCAAAAGAAAAACAAAATTTTTTTAAAATTTTAAATTATAATTTTTTACTTCAAAACCCTTAATTTTTTTGAAAAAAGCTACCAAAAAAGGTTTGAACCAATGACTGGACAAACCAAGGAACATGGGTAAATACCTTTAGCAGTCTGAATTCACCTCGGCAATAAGCAATCGCTGACGTGATTGTCGTTACATATTTGTTTTGTGTCAGCAAAAAAATTGTAGAGGCACTTAGTGTTTGATATGTTTGCTAACTGGAGATATATCATAGAAGAAAACAAATCGCTATAGAAACTAAATTTTCAGTAAGCAAACTCTCCTAACATATATAATGAAAAAATTGTTAAATGAAATCAAGAGCATCTGTGCTGGAGATTTTAAGTCCTTTAACTTCGCAGTTCACTATTTCAGTCTAATATCAATTGAAGCATGATTTTTGTCTCCAATTTAATTACGGTACTTCTGTAATGTATAAAAAATCTGTACAAATGAATGTATGAACAGAGCAGATTTGTGGTATCTAGACAGGTTGCCAGTTCTTACTTGTATGATTCATGAATTTTTCAAAATTAAAAAAAAACAACTTCCAAAAAAGCCTAATCAAAGTTAATGTGGTATTTAGTTAAGAATCAGCTTGTTACAAAATGGTTAAGATCACAACTCAAGAATGAAAGTCATAGTATCTTAAAAATCCGGAAAAATTACAATTTCAAAAGCTCTATCTAGATTGCGATTTTACGATAATACTTTCAACTAGGTAAATGCAGGGTTGCAAATAAGCTTTGGTCAGCGATCAATGTCCCATCGGATTAGTGCTTTATCCATTTCAAATTGTTTTCTCTCAGACATTGTGTCTGGGAGAAATAAAGATGAGATATTTAATTTAAAACACGATACAAATGACAAATAAATAAAAAATGAAAATTTAACTTGTCCTACCTTTTAATAAAATAACATAAACATAAGATGGCATGTGGAACGCGATTTATTTTAACCAAAATGTACAAAAATATTTTCTATAAAATAGTGGGATGCGGGATTAGTATCAATGACTTTTTTAAGGCTTGTTTACAATAACTATACCCATTGTCAACCGCTTAAATACACATAGCTAAGCAATTAAAAGTAAATTTTCTTCTTGATTATAATTTAATTATTTAATAGAGGAGGATATAAATGAAAAAATATTTAATATAATAATGATAAAAAAGAAAAAAATTATAAAATAAATTTGAGATAATTTATTATATTCTAACCTTATTCCATTTACAAAAAACAAATCTGCTAACCAATAATTCACAAAAATCACTTTATGTTTATAGTTTTATTTACAGTATTCTAGTTTGAAAAGATAAAAAAAAAATTATTTAGTCTTTATTTATTATTTTCCCTAATTTCAACAGTTTTAATACTTTAAGTTTTTATTTCTCGGTTATAAACTATTTTTTACAATCTTGTATATTTTATTTTTTACTGCACTGTAGGTGTAGGATAAAAATGTATTGATTTTATTTACAGAATAACTTATAGATTGATGAAAAATCAAAACAGCTTTTTCTTTAGTAAAAAATAAAATAATGTAATTATATCCTTATACATGTAACAAAAGGTCAACTCACACAACCATATTACCATAACTCACCTAACACATCTGCAGATTAACAATGCCATTTAAAAAAATATTAATGTATTTATGCGAAATAACCTATTCATATTTATATGATACTGTAACTAATATTTGCATCACTTTTTGTTTAGTTTTCCAATCCGGAATATCAACTTGAAAAACATACAAATCTGGAAATATCTGGAAAGCTTTTATCCTTGTTATTATACATGAAATTACTATTCTGTACTGTTTATTATTATTACACATGAAACCAACACACAATGGGCTAAATCACTGTTTTCACTATGATAATAGATATTTCTTTTTTAAGAAAATTATTTTTTAAAGATCAGGAAATTTAATGGATAGCCTGGAAATAGTATCAAACACCCCAACTTCTCAATGTTTAATGTTGCCTAGTGTCCCACCAGTAGCCCATTGTGCACCACTCATTTTATTTAAGAGAAACATTTATGTAAAACAGATTGAAATTTCAAAAAATGCTGTTCTATTTATGTAAAATAGGTTGAAATCTCAAAGCATTCTGACTGACTCATGTTAGCTTTTTAAAAAAGGCTTTTATATTAAAATGAGACACAGTCAGATATTCTGCATTTGCATGATTTTAAAGCAAATGCGGAATACCTAAGTCTAGTGCATATTTTACATACATTCTGTCAGCCTGCAGTTAACCTTGTTGTTAATTATTATGTGTTGATTAGAACAAATATATATTGTTAATGATTATACAAATTATGCTATGGTATGTATTTAAGATAATCCTTTCATTTTAATCAATCGTTCTCTCAGTATGGACGAAAATTAAGATAAGGTCTTTTTAAGAAAATCAATTTTTAAAAGTTGCCTATTTTGAGAATTGAAGGTTTTTTGACTATACTCTGCTGCTGATAATATAATTGAGGGAAAAATTTTTGATTAAAAAACAAATGTTGATTTTTGAGCATGACTGATTTTTATGCAAACTCAAACAAATCGCAAAAACTTTAGGCATAAAATAATATTAAATTCAGTAAAAAAATACACTGAAACTAAAGAACTTCAAGCAGAAGTTTCATAAATGGACTTACCATCATTAGTAACTTTATAGGATCCAAATAGTTTTCCAGGGAGTTTAAAACTAGCAATAAACAGTTCAGACAGGCAGACAACACTGACGGATGTCCAGACAAACATTAATTTAAAGGATCATCTTTGCTCTGTTAGGGGTTGTAGTTGGTACAGATGAAATTAATTTATAGACTTAATAAAAATGTTCCAGCATTAATAGTAAGGATTCAAAAACAAACTAAACCCATACCATTTAAACCTTGATCCTTTCCAAATTCATCTACATGTTGGTATGATTCTAATGCACGCATATCATATATATGATCACGAGCACTTGTGACTACTCTCTCTGACCCATTCGTGATAAGATAACGTAGTAATAAAAGACACTAAAAATTGAAAACATTCATCTAAAAAATTGTATCTTTTCTATAAGGTTTATTATTTCACTTTGAGTTTATTGATGCGTGTTTAAATTTCATCATTTAGATATTATTATATTTATTATATTTTAGCTTGTTTAAAACAAGATAATCTTTTTTCATCTTTATTCATCCTGTGTTTGAAATCCATTTCTTCTGCACTGTGTAAAGAAAGCATACTTTGGAGAAATGAGCATTAATTTTAAATAAATGAATCAGCGATGGAAAGATAATAGAAAAAACAATAGAAACTAAAAAAACAAACAATCAGAAAAACAATAAGAAACAATAGAACTACAATGGAATTTAAAATAAACCTGCGGACTAGAGTTAATTATTCAATGTTATTCAAATGTTTATATACTTACAGAATTTAAAACTGAAATATAAATATTTATGGCAGGAAGTTTATTATAACTAACATTAAATACCTAAAAATATAGTGAATGAGGGCCAGTAAAGTATACGTCAAAATATAAAATATATTGCTAAAAGAAACAAAGTAAATAATAGTATCCAATTTTTTGCTATGAGGGAGTATATTTTGTAAAAAAATATTTGTCTTTACCCACTTGGGTTTTAATTATAATTATTCCTAAAACTGGTTGTCGTAAAAATGGCAGAAGAAAGCAGTGAAATCTACTCGTTGATGATCAGTTAAATATATTTAAAATGTAAATATATTAATTAATTATAAATATATTTAAACGTTATTTTTTCAAGCAATAAATTCACATGAGCTATTAAACACTCAGGTAAAGTTAATTCACCCAAGCTCTACGCGAGCGATCGCTTGGGATTCATGGCAAGGCCTGATATATATATATATATTTATGTATATATATGTTTATAAGAAATAAC
>JAUZNK010048612.1:0-16212 GCA_035046665.1 Euphysa ruthae
GAGAGGGCTTTTACCCGCTTGGAAATTAATCTTACCAAAAACTTCAAAAAAATACTTGTCAAACACAAAATGGTCTGCAACCTAGAAAGAAATATATAAAAAATCCAGATATTATGTAAATTTCATTCAATCAGTGACATAACATATTTTATTTTTACCCAGTATATAAGCTTTCCGCACCCATGATTCCATAAATCATCAAAAACATAAGTAAACACAGATAATGACATTAGTATATACACTGGGAAAAACTCTACCACCACTCCTCCAACTATTTTTATACACTATAAACACTGATAAATTCATAATTCTTCAAATTACGATTGATATATAAGACAGGTGTCCCAAAATATCTCCTGGGTACATCATTTCTATGTAGTATTACATAAGTCTGGTAAACTGTATCTAAGATATATTGCTCTCCCTTATAGGAAACCAAACACACTTACCTTATAAAATTAAGTTTTTATTTCTTAAGATCATAACATAGAGGAATCAACAAATTAGTCTATCAGACAAAAAGATAAGCACACAATAGATTAATCAATCAGACAAAAAGATAAGCACGCAACAGATTTAGGATTTGAGCAAAATGCTTGTTTACAATTTTCCAAAGTTTAAACAGTGATTTGGTATGGAGAAGTATACACAAAATGATTGAATACGCTCTAAGAGCTTGTTTGAAAAAATTATATTTGAGGGTGGGGTCTTATTCAAGAAGGTTTATTTGAAATTAATATCGTGTACAATAACAGAAAAATTATAAAACACAAATTGAAACAATTTTAAAATAAAAATATTCAAAACCAAACAACCTGAATTCACGAAGTAATTTTGATCCTGCTATAATCTAAGGGCTGTCCATTAAAATCCGCAAAATTATAAACAACAACTATTTCTCCATACAGAAGTACTTTTTTATCCTACTAAAATCTGTATAAATATTTTTAATTATTATCAACCTATTCTAAAAAATGTGAAAAAATTTTTAGTTAGCTGATTGAGCTAGTTTTGTAAAACAGTAAAGGCTGTAACAAATTCCAAAAAGCAGACTATATCAACACATTATTTAAACATTGTAAACATAGAAAACAGACGTTAAACTGGAGATAATGATTTATATTTTAAACTAAAACTATAATATTCATTGTATAGACAATCATACATTAAAATAAATTAAAAATACAAAAAAAGAAATTGTTTAGTTACCAATAAGGGCCAGTTCCTTACCTAAAATCTTATCAAATCCTACGCTTTTTAAATTCAGCAATTTTGGAGCTAACCTTTTTTATTTCATTATAAATTTATGAGCCAAAATTTATCTCAATATCTCAGAATTTTAAAGGTATTTTTTCTTTTTAATAGTCTAAAATCTTAATCTACCTACCTTAATGGTTTATTAACATGAATATAAAACTACCTTACAGCTACAGATATAGTATAACAAAAAAAGACAAAAGGAAATGACATAAATTTGAATTTAGTTCACCTTTAGTGGTCTCTAAAATAAAAAAAATAAAAAATACTGACAAAATAATACTTACATCTTCAGAAAAACTGACATCAAGTTTAGAAAACCAAAGTGTCACCTTTGCCATTAGCAATATCTTCCACTCAGAGTAAGCATATACATTTTTTGGTAATATCGTTCTAAATTTGATAAACATGCTCATCAGAGTAGGTTTACTTCTTTTTATTGAAAAATAACTGTCCAAAACAAACAGGTTTTGTAGCAATAAATGATTTTTTTAAATTTACAACGGTTGGTTTTAATAAAATCACTTATAAAAGAAGAAAGAATAACTTAAAAGAATTTCAACAGCCTGAATAAATTTTTAATGCCAAGAAGTTTTTGACAGATCAAGTAAGAATATAAATTAATAAGCAAATTTTAGTGACTTTTTAAAAACAATTTTAATATCCTTTTAAAAGTTAACCACAACATCTAAATGCTTAAGTCTTTAAAAAATCTAGTTAAAGAAAAAATAACTTGATGAGATATTAAACAAAATTCTGTTGTTACGTCTATCAACTTTATTTTGAAAACTAGAAGTAAGTAAGCCCAAAAGTATGTGCTCCCAATTTTCAGCTTCGAAATGCATTTACAGCAAGATGCTATTTTAGGCTATTTTTGACATCGACTACCGACTTTTATCACGTAGAGTTTGGGAGCTCAAACTTGATCTTTCTTTTAACAAAAATAAAATCAAAAATAATGTAAGAAAAAAATCTTTTTTACTTATTTTACCATTTTATTATCTTATTCTACAAAACATTCTATAAAACATTTTATTTCAGGTATTAAGCACACATTTTTAAAATACACAACAAAATAATTCTACTTCTTGAATCTTGAATTTAAAGATCAACAATGGCAAAAAAAAAAAAAAAAAATAGAACTGTAAAAAAATTTTAAATAAACCTGCAGACGAGAAGTCAAATATTCAATAATATTAAAATTATTCTGAGAAATATTATTCCGAGAAATAAGTTTCATCAAAGTTTTGGTTCAGGGCCTGAATAATATACACTACACAAGACTAGACAGAAAAATCATATCATTTTAAAAATATTTTGCAAAAGATATATAACTTTCTAATCTTTACAAATTCGAGTACCAGTTTATCAGAAACCACAGAAATTTGGGTAAGGGGGTGTCACTAAGTGACCACGGCATTCTCATTTGGCTATATTTTTTTTTTGTATTTACGGTACAATCGTGGAATTTTGTGACTTTTCCTAACCATTATTAAGGACTAAGAGACTAAAATATTTTTGGAATTTTGCAAAATTTTTCTGTGGGTAAAGCAATTTTCAACATGAGATAATTTTTGGAAAAAAATCATGTATATATTTTGCGGATGTTTTGAACTGATAAGTATTTATTACCAAGTGAAAAATAAAATGTTATAATGAAATACGAACCAGATTTTTTAATTTACAGACCAGGATATATATTCTACAGACTGGATTATCAATTTAATAGAGCAAATTTTTGAAACAAATGAAAAATCAAATCCTGTAATATCAAATCTCTAATGACACATTAAATTTCTCCCAACATAGCAAATAACAAATGGTTTACCTGTATTTGTAATAAATAGGCCAAGAAATTACTCTGCCAACGCATTTTCAGGCACATAAAACTTTGAAAATCAAATAAAATATGAGTTTAATAATTGGAATAATTTCAAACATTGCTTGAGGCAGTAAATCCTTATTAGCGTCCAGTCCTTTTATAATATATATTGTAGAGCGATATATTTATGTAATATTATAGCAGTTTTGCATATGTTTTATAGTTTTTAACACTTTTGAAAGAAGTTTCCAACAAAAATGTACCAATGATGTCATCATGTCAATTTTAGTGAGTTATTGTGTTTGTAATGAGTTGAACTACTGGGGAGCCAAGTTCTTTAACAAAACTCGTGATAGTTTAATAGTAAATCCAGAATAACTGACCGCTGGCACTTTATGCAAAAAAAAAAGCCCGCTTTACTCTATGAACCATTTATCATTAAAAATAAAAAAATCTGGAAAATATATGCTTTTCCATCAACTGATATGATTTCTACTCACCTGGTAACGTCAGGCAAGCCTTACGTTTTAACAATGACTTACAGCACGCCCCCAGACCCCAGCTGTGAGTAGTCTAATCTAAAAACAAATTTCTGTAACCAGACGCCCAAATTATTTTCCTAGAATGGCCCTGACAACTGCCAAGAGCCATTTTAATTGCATTCAAAACATAAACAGACCAGAAGATCTGCTAATATGATTTAAGGCCCTCTATAGATTGCATATGCAGAATATCAAGCTAAATTCCAAACACTGACATTTTAAAAACTAACCTCACCAAAAAATCTTCCAAAAAATATAAAATAAGGAACCGGAGCTAGATTGAGGAAACAAATATTACTAAACATTGTTTTACCTCTTCTTAGCGGGTGAAGAAAGCAAAGCAGTAAAGATCTTTGCAAATAGATGACTTTTATCCATAAAAAGTGATGCAAGTTCAAATTCAGTGTAGTTAAATTCATCAATACCAAACTTTACTTGAAGCATACATATCAACATTCCCACACAGGGTAACTAAAAATAAAAATATAATCTGATAGAACAAAGATTGGTTAGACACCCAGAATATCAAGGTATAAAGCAAATTATGATTTATATTTTGATACAAGTAAGAGAAATTTCACTAATGGCCCATTGCTGAAGGACTTAAGGGGGAATTGTTAAATAAAAAAAAATTGTTAAACTTTTTGGGAGTAACGTTATTAGAAAATTTACAAAAAATGTGTATTTCTCAATGGAAAAAAAAAAAAAAAAGCCAATGCAAAAGTGGAGAAAATTTTTTGATTCTGTACTGAAAAGTAGAATTTTCTGAAAAGTGGCCAAATGAGTTAAAAATATAAGCTCTGTGGTTTTTTAACTTGACACATAATTTGAAAAAAAAAAAAAAAAAAATGTAATGCTTTAAGCGTAATCACAGTAATAATTACAACAACCATAAACTTGCAAAAAAATATTATTGCCAAAATATTAAGCACACCTGACAGTAGTGGTAAGGTGTAGTAAGATGTGAACCCTCGTATTTGGCTTTAAATGAATCTAACAAATATTGCGAAAATATTAAGACCAAAATAGATTCTATTGCACCACTTCATGGATTGTTATGGAAATTTAAAGTTTGCAAAGTCATAGCAAAACAAACCTGATAAAAAACGTTATAGCCAAAAATCAAAAATCAAGAAATTTTTCTTTAAAAGCAATTCAGACCTCTCTTCTTTGGTTGGAATAGAAGAAAAATAGCACGAGTCTAAAACAGGGTTGAAACCCCAATTTGCAAACCAAATTCCCTAATATTGCCTGATTTAAAAGGGTTTAAAAGACATATTTTTCATTGATTTTTGCTGATTTCATGTAGCCAGCCAGGAGGAAGGGAGAATAAGGAAACACAAAAATTAGACAAATAAATGGCTTACACTTTTCATCCTTAAAGCAATCTACAAACATTAGGCAGCTGCTATACAGTCGTCACATCTACAGAAAAATAGCTATTTTGTTTTTTCTATGAAGAAGCATGACAGTAAGCTACTTCTTATATTTAGCATGACTATAAGGCATAGATGTGAACAAATAATAATTGAACTAGATGAATATGAAGAAGCAACTAAGCAAAAAAGTGTAATGGCAAATGTGTTAAATAAAGCAAAGCAAAACAACAATAATGTAATATAAGAGTCTTTTTTTCAAAGCATTAGTCCAAACAAAATTATTAAACCATGAATTCTATTTTATTTTCCACTTAAGCAACACTTTAAGGGAACTGTCAATAGGACACAATTCCTCTCATTCTCTTCTGTTTTGCGCTTAAGATCGTTTCCTTTAAAAAGAATAGCTTTAACTTTCACCAAATGATTCAATTCACTAGCTTTTTTAGCACAATCTACAAATTGTTTTTTATAAATCCCACATGCTTTGTACAGCACTTTTCATTTAAGTGCACTTCTTTTTTTCCTTTTTTTTGTTTCCCTTTTTCCAGATAGAAACTATATCGAAAATGAGCCTATTTTATTCATTGAAGCATGGAGGAAACAATGTCCACTTCAAACGGCTTTAGATTTTGGGACACTAAATAATCCTTGACCTTTCTATGGAAAGTGAACGACAATTCTTTTATGTTTTTGAAAAGCATAGTATTGTTAATGCCGAATCCTCTCTCAACAATTGCCTGTCCATAATTGAGAGTTAAAACCAATTTGAAAACTTCTTGTATTTACTATATTTACTATTTACTATTGATCTTAAGCTGTTCAAAGAAAAATGGTCCAACCATGTTAACATTCTATCAAAGTTTTTGAAATCCCCATAATGGACAATAAATACCTCTCTTACTAGCTCAGCAAACTCTTGCAAAGCTTTGTCACAATGATTTGCAGTGATACGATTAACTGAAAGTAGCTTATGTAGTAGCTGCTTCATGTTTCATGATGCAGCTTCAGGGGATTTCTTAACTATGTTCTCTGGGTTAATAATACTAGTAGATTTGATGAATGCTAAGCCAACCAGCCCTCTTTTGAACAGTTTTCCAAACAAGCTGATGATAAATAAACAACAATCGTTAATAAAATATTCAACAATTTTCAAGGATTTTTTGATGTTTTTTCAGCAGCAAAACCAAGTCATACATTCATCGTAGGCAGCATATTGTCCGTTTTTGAAAAATCAAACTTTTGTAATTGGTTACAAGGTGAGATACTCTTTAGAACATCTGGTATTACAATATGGTCCATCAATGTTTTTATCAAGTGCATCCCATCACCATGGTAGTACGCAATCAATGTCAATGATTTTTGATACTTAGTAAGAAAAGGTTGAAGGGTACTGGCTATAAAACTAAAAAATTGAAGTTTAGCCACACTCATATTGTCTTTAACAGCATCTAAAGCAACCTCATAACTCTGGCGTGTTGGTCTTATACTTTTTGTTTTTTTGATTTTTTGTAAGACCTTCCCAAAATTCTCAATATTTTGCCAAATATCAATTAAACAATCAGCAACTTTTTTGTCCTCTATCCAATGAGTTGAACAAAAGGACAAAAAAAAAATGTCACTTCCAGTCACACTTGAGTGATCTGCTCTTCTACCCTATGAATCATGAAAGAGCACATAACATGATTTCAAAAAACCTTTCATATTCCATTTAGTAGCATGGGCCCTAGCTTCCAATATTTAGCATTTTCAAATTCATTACAAAGAACATTAACAAACACCAGTTGATGGAAGGACCATCCATTGAAACTTGAATAAAACACTTTTTATTAAAATTTTTCAAAGTGTCATGAAATGAACAAAGAATATTGTTATAGGATGAATAAGAAATTTTTAGTCAAAATATCTCTCATCGACATTTTTTTTCAGACCAATATCTTTAACTTGCCCAGTGTCAGCAGCACAAAGAACTGCTTGTTTATTTTTTACCAGCTGATGGAGGAGTTGATGCATCACTTCCAATTTCACAAGAAGTTTTCAAAACTGGTTGAAAGAAACAAGCAAATAGTTTTACATTTTCTTTGTGTTTTTTGCCTTCCATGTGACAGAAAAAGACTCTTTTACCAATTTTTGACAAATTAATTAAAACTTTAAACTTTCTAAATCTTGCTGATTTTGTATCTTTTGGGTCTCTGTCTACCCATCTCTTAAACTGAGCATCTTCTTGCCAGCTATCTTGAAAATATGTACTCATAACTATTAACTGAGATCTAAAAAAATCTAGATACCACTTAGGAGGACCTCTTAATAGAGGAAATAAAGACTGCACACAATGCAAATTGCATACAGAAATACTGATAAGTATCACAAGAGACAGTTGATGTAAACAAACTGTAGACTAGAAATAGAAAAAAATAGACACTGATTAACATAAAATTCAAAATTAGGAAGTGACTCTGATAAAATTCCCTGATATTTCACCATATTTTCCCTGATGTACTTTCCTATTCCCTGATATTACCTGATTTCCATGATCCGCTGGCAACCCTGTGAAATCAACTTAGGGATAGCTCAGTTGGCAAGGAGTCAAACTATGTATCAAAAGGTTATGAGTTTGACTCCCAACTCTGGCGGAAATTTATTTTCCAAGCTATATATGAGTTTCTGAGCAAAACTCATTATGTAATGCAACACTAGCTCAATTTGGTCGGGTTGTTAATTTGAGCGAATCTCGTAGGCACAAATGGGCGTTCAAAGTACTCCAAGACCTGCCACGTACGCCATTCTGGAAATATTGTCTCAGAAATTTTTTTGTTCCCCACATTATATATACAAACTCACGCACTCACATATGAAGGGCATAGTTGATGTTGGGGACGCTTATGTTGAAAAACCATTTATAGACCTTTCTGCAGGAACTTTTCAAAGTAAATACAAAAATATCAGTAAAAAAAAAAGGTTATGGTTGGCATATATAAGAGTGACAGAAAAAAATCCCAGATATAGGAATATTACTTCATTTGGAAGAATAAGTTTGTGATGATATTAAATGAAAAATGAATATATTACTATTAAAAATAACAAATTCCAGTAATATACAGACTTAAAAAAGAAAATTTCTACAAAAAAACTAACAGGCTGAAAAATATGACTGAATTAAGCACTCCAAAAATTTATCATTCATTGTTTTGAAAGCGTATGAAGGAATCAAATTTAAAAGTTTTTCTTCATCCTTCAAAAACTCGTAATTCAAAGTTACTTCTTATTACATGCTTGCAAAATGTCAAGAAATTAATTTTTACCTCGTACCAAATTTAAAATATCAATAAAAGGTGTAAAAAGGTTTCTCTTTTGAGGTAAATAATCAAAATAGGCTGTAATTTTATATTTGTTAAAAGCCCTTAAATTTGATTCTGAATAAAAAAGTGTAGGCTAATGCAGATAACGTCAAATTATGTACCTGCCAGC
The DNA here is from genome assembly GCA_035046665.1 of Euphysa ruthae. NCBI lineage: Eukaryota > Metazoa > Cnidaria > Hydrozoa > Anthoathecata > Corymorphidae > Euphysa > Euphysa ruthae. Next base: position 8,466 of record JAUZNK010048612.1, read on the forward strand.
ATTTTTTTATCTCAACCATTTTCATTTTCAATACCTCTTCTTCAAAAATATTAAACTGCTCCTGATACTTTGCATCACGCTGTTTCTTCTCTTCTATTTTTTGCAACCGTAGCTGCTCTTTAACCCTCTTCTGCTCAACCAGTTTGAGGTTATCTTCAAATTGTAACTGTATCATTAAAGGTGTGAAGAATGGATCCGATCGAACACGTCTACTAGATGATTCTAAAAAATAATACAAAATTGAAAAATAAAAGCTATAAAAAAGATCAACACAACAGATTTTGTTTTACACCAACTTTTAAAAGCCTTTATGATTCAATTAATCAAATGGAAAATAACATCAGCTTTCTGTGCCCCAATATTTTTCTGATTTAATTATTTGACAATAATTAATTAATTAAATTTTGTCATCAACATTTAGAAATTGTATTCTATTTTGCTATAAAATATTTAAGGTTAGGAGAATGAGGCTGTTAAAGTCTGGGGATATCCTGTTCATGAAATTTTAAGAGAAAATTTATCAATAAAATAACACCGTATCAGGTATATGCTTAATATAATGGAACACATCCATCCTAATATAGAATAAAATGATTTAATTCTTTCTGACTCAAATACCAAATCAAGTCAAATACCACTCAACTAAATAGTACTATGGGGATTCTTAACCCCAGTCTATTTTAGGCAGCCAGTGCTTTATCCACTGAGAAAAAATCACAGAAAAAAACAACTTTAGTACGGTGTTTGGTTTAAAGTGGATGTCTAAGTAATATTACAATCCTTGAGAAAAAAAATTTTTTGTTTCTTTTTTCTTATTTAGGCTTTAATTTTGAAGCAATTAGGTAATGTAACTTTTCTGTTAGATTCATTTACACACATGTTCAAATTTTGTTTGAAGTCTTCAATTAATCCAATACGCCTTTCAAACAAATCATTTAAATGAATTAACTAAGGTCTAGCCACCTTTCAGCAAAATAATTTCCATCTGCTCATTGATAAATAAACAAAATTTTTATAGAAAGATTATCACAACTTATGCCTGCAACAAGCCATCCATTTATCAGTCATTATTTATATGTTGGTAGAGTCACATGAATGTTGCACAACTCTTTATAGCATAAGAAGAAAAAGGAAATAAGGATGATATAAAAAATCTACTAATCTACCCAGGCACCATTAAACTTGCAGAGTTAAAAATATTGCTTAACATTAAACATCGCTTGGCCTAGATAGATCTAAGATTTAGTTAATGTATTTAAGTCAAAATTTGCAGAGTAATCCAACATAGACTCACAAGTTTACAGAGATATATCTGTATAAAACTACGCACCCTTTTGGTTGAGAAAACTGCGCCCTTGGTATAGATTTGTAGATTCCAAAGAACAACTGTCTCGTATACATCTAAAGATTTAAATGAAAAAATTTTATTGTATAAATTAAAACAAGAGAATTAAAAAGAAATTTAAAAGTGGATTAAAAAGAAATAAAATAAGGATACATCAAGGAAATTATTATGTAGGAAAAGTATTATTGTGTGTGTGCTTAAATATGCCAAAATTTAAAATTTTATTAAGTATATATTCCAGATAGTATTCCTTATTTAATTACTGCACACTGAATTTCTCTCCTAACATCTAAAAAGTAACTATATTTTTATCTTGAAAATAAAATCGATCTGGCAGGTTTAGTTTATTGATAGAATTAGCCTCCCTGTCTATATAAATTTGTCATTAGGCATACAATTTTTCATCATCAATCTCATGTTTTAACTTGTACAACTGGATTATGTTGCTGAATCTTGTAATATTATGTTAGTCATTTCAATTATTTTTCATTAGATATTTATACTGTCACTCAAAAACATCAAACCTTAGCTGGTTGGTTTCACACTCTTTATATTAAGTCTTAAAAAACTGAGAAATTTTTTTGAGTGGTAGAAATTACTTATATGCTAACCTAGATGTAAAGTCTAATCAGAAATGTTCCAATTATTTGATACTTGTTATAAATTTATATTCAGAAGTAGTTTCCTTTAATTGGATATTCCACTATTCAGGGGGGCTAGGGCATTTTATACTCGCAGTGATGTACAGACGTGGTCTTCTGGCAGTATAATACGACCCATTTTCTTGAAGAGCGACTGAAATTACTTTTCTGATGAGACTGAGTCACCCAACATGGTGACTTAAAAAAATGTTTTTCTTTGAAGCCTCCCTTTTCCATGTATGATTCAGCAATGCACAAATGTAAAGATAGTAGAATTTAAATTCAAAAAATTACAAAACCCACAACATATTACAGAACATCCGATGAGCGGTTGATAACAAGCCAAACTAGGTTTCCATGATAGTCGATTCAGTCAATGTAACCAAAGTAAATTTATTGTGGGCTTTTGTTTATATTGACATAATTTTGTTAATGCTATGACTTGGTTAACTATACCAAATTCTATTTAAAATGCATTAGCCATATCATATTTTTTAGTAAAATTTATTGAAATCAACGATGTTATGATTTTTTTAAATTTCCACGTCAATAAATTAATGCAAAATTACACACCAACAATAAACAAGTTTTATTTCAATTTCAATTTGTATTCGGTGCAATATCGTATAGAATCGAGAGTGTCAGGAAACATTGCACATCCAAATATGCAGCACATCCTTGTGATGGACAAACAAAAAAATTGATGCTAAATGATCCAAATGACTTCATCAGAAATTCAATAAACACATTTACAATTTTTATTTTGAAATATGTGTGTTGTATTGAAAGAGGGAAAACCATTTTCCGATTACCAGTTTTTAGTAAGATTGGATAAAACTGAATGTGTCAATGTCGGAAACACATACCATAATAGGCAAGCAAGTGTAGATTTTGGAATGGAAATAGCCGATGTTTCTTTAAAGAATTCTGACTGGAATTCTCTACAGCTATATTTCTTCGTATTATTCCAGAAAAATTTACCAATGTTAACCGATTGGAACAGATGGTTCTTTACCTGCGCTATTCCATTAATGGAAATATCACCACTCGTTTTCTGGCAATAAACAGTGTGACTCGACCTAATACAATGCAACTTACAGCCTTAACATTAAAATTATTGAAAACAGAGGTGAAATGGGAACCCCCAAAGGATCCTCTAGGAAAAGCCATTGAAACTGTAGAAGAGGTAGATTATGATGACAAAAAAGAAATAGTACAAACAGAGGATGAAGTATTAAATCAATTTAGTGACAGTGACAATGATAGCAACAAATCCGATTTTGAAGGTTTTATAAGCAAATAAGAATTCCACTGTGAATTATTAGTTGTGAATTTAATTGAAAAGGAGAAAGGTAGGATTTAAAAATCTTTTAAAAATTATAAAAATAGCATCTAATTCACAATGAAAAGGAAACAGAGTAAAGATAGGTATATTTAAGAGTTGGAGAAAAGAAGGTTATCAGATTTAAAGCAGAAGAAAGTAACAGCAAATCACATGTTAACTTTGTTTGGTGCAAACTATCTGAGAGGTATAAGGACCAGATTGTTGCAGTTGTCAAAGGTCAGGGACAAATCTCAGTTCTTGTCTTTACAAATGCAACATACTTTGTCACTGAGTTTTGAGATGAAAGATACCAAAAAGTATGTCAAGACCGGTGAGATGATCAAAGGAAAGGAGTGGGAGCTATATAGTATTTATGGGACTGAATTAATAGTCTTTGTAAGATCAACAAGGAGAAAGTAGATAGATATCCTCAGCTATACGCTACACTAAACGAAACCCATAGTATGTCCGCGTCTGGAGCAGACTACCGATTGACACAGGTAGCCAAACTTAAGGACCTTTTTGACACTGAGTTCTACACCAGCACCAGGGGTTTAGACCAACCACCAAGACCGACAATTATCTCAGGCTACTACGTATTCTTATACTCTTGATGGTAATTATTCGAGAAGCTGCTCACCTGATTGTGATATTTTTACCAGCATGCCACATCATTTTATTCTATATACAAGTGATTTTAAGTAAATGTATCGGTGATGGAAAAAAAAACAATAGAACTACAACAGAATTTAAAATAAACCTGCAGACAAGAGTTAATCATTCAATGATATTCAAATATGTTTATATACTTACAGTGTTTAAAAGCTACTTAAAAGATCAAATGAAATATAAAAATTTATGGCGGGAAGTTTATAAACATATCTTTCTAAATAAGAATATTTATTGTAAAATAGTAGTTTTTTCCTTTTTAAATTTGTTTTATTAGTCAGAATCCCAGTTACTTGGATTATCATAACTAGCATTAAATATATAACCATACAACCATCTCTACTCATCGATGATTAGTTAAATATATTTAACCACAAAAAGACACAAATAAGAGATAAACTTTGGAAATTTGAATCACAAGCAAAAAAATTGTGCGAGTTATTAAACACTCAGGTAAATTTAATTTATAAGTTTGCCTTAAATTCTATATTTTCAAGTATTAAGCACGACATTCCCGGTTGGCACCATTTCTAAATTTTCAGTCTAACCAACGCACGCCTCACATTAGCTAGACGTGAAATTTATTATAGAAAATGACTATACGCCCCACTGTAAAGAGGAGTGCGAGCCACCACACCTAAATACTCATTCTCAAGCCTGACTATATCTTTTTTTCTCATTATATAAAATTATTTAGGTTGCTTTTTTTGTGCTTTTCTGTAAAAACTAGGAAAATCCATAGAGAAGAGATGGAGACGAGACAAAATGGCTGCCATTATTTTTAATATATTTGAAAATTTTTTTAAATGTATCATTTTTAAATGAGCCACCATTGAATTCTCAGGGAACATAAAGGGAACATGAAGGCATACGCAGCAACATGTTTAATTGTTTGGTAAAGTGTTACAGCGTCCCTTTTACAGCTGGATGCCTTTACTTATGCCGCCAGACTACTTGCCAAAATTATACACCAAGGCAAAAAAAAAAAAAAAATAAAAATATTCTTTTCAAAAAACGTAACGAACGACACAAAAAATCAAAATAAAAAAATATTTCTTCTACCGAAGAAAAAAACGAGGAATTACATTTTCCCACCTACTAAAGGCCAAAGTCTACTTCTCTTGAACTAATATAAGATTACTCAAGTGACAAAAATTGGATTTTCCTGCATTTTATTTCATCATTTTATACCAAATAATCTGAATTTCTTTCAGGCCATCATCTATTAATATATATAAATATACAAAATAAACTTATTTTAGAGTTGTTGCAAAGTAAAATAAACCTTGGTAAAAGAGCCAACTTCTGTTCCAAAACAAATTCCAAAGTTTTTGCACGCTTTGCTATAGGATGACTAAAATGATACAGATGATAAACATTTTCGATCAACAGACGGATGTCAGATATCACTTGTGTAACGTGATTATATGAGCCATCGGCAAACGATTCCTCGACTAAATTATAAAAATAAGCATGAGATATAGTAAATGTACATAAAAGTTAATTAAATATTATATAAAAACCTAGAAGTTAAATATATAAAATAATATATATATATAATATATAATAATAATAATAATATAATATATATAATAAATATATATCAATACCATTCTAATTTAATTCAGAAAACTATTCAAATATTTCTGCCTCTCTGGCTTGTAATGTGTAATCATTGCAAAGTTTATGGCATGACTTTTTTTTTTCTAATAATTCTTAATGATTCTATAATCACTAGTGTTGGGTGAAAAATCTCAATGAAAATTTCTACTCTGCCCTGCTTCAATTTTACTTCAGATATTTTCTCAAATTTATTTTTGCCAGCTTATCTTCCGTCCAAACTGGAGTGAGATGTGAATAACTTTGTCTAGTGGCTATGCAGTACAGTGATTTGCCAAATAAATAAAGGATCACTCGTGAAAAGACAGGAATGTGGTTTTCAGACTCACATCTTTTTATGAAACAAATTATTTTAATTTTAATTATACTAATTTTTTATTAAACAAATGCTCTTACTCAATGCAATGACTTCACAATTCCCGTATAATTCTAATTATCAAATTTTAAATAATTCTTACATAAACAAAACAGCTCAGAAATTTTGCTTATTTAGAATAAAATAACCATTGATTTGACAAAGAACAAGTATTAAAATGTCAAGGAATATTTGCATGATTCAATGGGAGATATATCCATCATGGTATTTTAGTAAATGTTTTACAGTGTTTTATTAGGATAAGATAAACAAAATATATTTATTTCATCCTATGATAAATTTTAAAACATGATTTTAAGACCAAATCAAGTTATAATGTCAAAAGTATCAAATGATTCTATTTATCATTGAATCTGTGACACAATTTTAATGTTGTTTCTAATGAAAAGGAAACAATAAATTTATAATGGTATTTAACTTCATAAACCACCTTATTCACGTAGATCTAACTATTTACATTTAACACCGAGAGAACAATGGTTTGGAAGTTCAGACCCTAAAATAAACATAGAGATTGTGAATCTTTTTGTTACAATAAAGATTTTGAAAGATCTACAGCCTATTCTTTACTTTTTCTGAACAGCTTGGTTGCAAGGCAAAAAGGAAACCTCATCTTCAAAAAACCGTGAAGATTTTTTTTAAATTTTTCTTATACTTTGTGATAAGAATAGCATTGATATCTTATTTAAAGAACGCCAACATAAAAACACCCAACAAGCTACTTACTTTGTTTCATTGATTTAAGACAAAATTTTCCATTTTCAATCATACTATCTTGTAAACATATCATTTCTTTCTTATAATTTGAAGATAGCTGTTGAAAGATACGATATCCATAATGAACATCCTCAGGTAATAAGTAAGGATTAAATTTAATTTCACTTTCACTTTCAAAATGCATTTTCAACCCATTACAGTCTCCAAGGGCTTTTCATTTTTCACAAATTTAAACTAAAAGAAAGATTAAATAATTATTAAGAATATCATGAAAATAAGTGAAAATGACAAGACTATTCACCTCATGTTCAACGCTACTAGGAAAATACACAGAAAACTCAAACTAAATATTTTTCACATTCTTCAGAAACATCATAAAAAAAAGAAAAACCTTTCTTTTTATAAAATCGGACCTGCAATGTACTTGGCCTCCGAACAAGTAATAACTATGTATCAGAAATCATAGTTACTAACATCCCAAAAACATCAGAAAACTGTAGGTGAAGGGCCCACATCAAGCTAACATGTGTAAAAAACGGCCCTAATTATTTTATGAAAGTGCTAAAGCTAAGTTTTACAGTTAGATGCCCTTCCTAGAAACAATCTACTTATGAAAATATAAGCATTTATCTCCATTAAATTAAATTTGTTACAATCATTTTTTTTTTTTTAGATGGCAAATTGTGCCTGAGTATGGATGATGATTTCTTTTCTTTTTTTTTTTTTTTTGAACAGCCAATTGTATAAACTAAAAATTGAGCCCTCACTGAACTACACTGTAATATAATATAGTGGAATATAGTGTAAAGAATGGTTTTGTTTTTGTTTTTTTTTTAAGAAAATGGCTGGTCTATAGATTATACATTAGAATTTTTCCTAAGGTGCACAAAAAGTTAATCATTGCAACCTGGTTTGAGTGAAAAGTACAGGAAATTCATATTTACTCAGCAGATAATTGCCACAATATAAACAAAAACAAAATTGACATCACTAATTTGACCGTTAAAAATGACTTCGATTATAAACCTCAGTTTGTTTTTATTAACAATTTATAT
>JAUZNK010048623.1:0-33058 GCA_035046665.1 Euphysa ruthae
ATGGCGGATAACGACATAACTTTGATCGTTGAATTATTGAAGTATCTTGACAAATCATTAATCACTAAATATGTTTTGCATTTAAATATGTAGGTATTATTATCTTTAACTTATTAAACGACAGTTTTGCGTTTTGAAGATCTGATCTAAATCTCAGGAAACGTTACGTAATATTTAATTTGCAAACGCTTGCTTGAGGTTTTATCGAATTTTAACGTAGATGTACTTCATACAATGATTTCAAAATATAACAACAGTGTATACCAGGTTTAACTAGCTAATGTTGTCGCTCATCAACAATTTTCAATAAAATGATCTTAAAGCTCATCGTGCGCTCTTGTTGGCCCATTCACTTGGTACGAAAGGTAATATCGTGCGTTGTCAAGAGAACTCTAAAAATATGAAATACAATATTTGAAACAAGTATTTTTTAGATTTACTTAATTTTACACGCGGGTCGCTTTGTGTAAAATAAATTTAAAAAAAAAATAAACAAAAAACAAAAACATTCACAACTCATTACATACCTCGATGAAGTTGATAATACGGTTCACGTCTCTTCTTATTTCGTATTCCAATATTTTAGGCACACTAACTGTCTATTTAGGGCAGCAAGTAGTGGTTTTGTAAAAAAATTTGATATTTTGAAAATTTTTCTTCTTTAACCTTAACTTCCGCTTTTTCTGATGAATATAGACCATGAGTTATTTTTCTGTAAACCAAAGTGCATAGGTTTCTCAGACATGGGCCAGTTGGTTTATATCGTCTCTACTTAATAAAATTTCCCAGCAAATGTCAAAGACACGTTTTTAATGCAACAAATAAAAAAATGGATTTAGAAGCGATGCAGAGAAATGAAGCCGATTTGATAGGTCATTCTTCTATTATTTAATGCAATCATTGTTAGTGAAAATTAAATTAAAGAAAATGAAGTACTTAAAACAACTAATTCTTTAAAAGTTATGATAAATCCTCTAATAAATTTTCTTCTGCTAATAAGAACCTCTTAAAAACTGAAATGTTTTACAGGTTTTGCTATCTAAATTAGCATTTTAACAAATAATCAATCTCTCCGTCTCAGGAGTTTATTAGAAAACATCTGAAAATATCAATTAAAATATAAAAAAAGGGGGCTTGAGGCTGTGAAAAAAACTTTGACTTTACCTCAGTTGGGAAACTAAACAAAAACAACTAATTCAAATCGCATTCACATAAAATTAACTTTTAAGATTGAATTAAACGGTAACTATCAAAAATAATATGATTTTTATTTAAAAAAAAAAGAAAAAGAAATATAGTTTTATTCAATTACTATACTCTAGGAGCTGAGTTATTGTCCCGTGTACACTTCTATGTTGACAAGGTCTGACTTCAAATGTTGTTAGTATATGTCATAGGGATAAAAAAAGTCACAGCCCTTTTCTGGTTTGTAATCGTTTTGTCGCCATACCGGATTAAAGATGGCCACAAGGTCAAAGCCATCGCTCACATTGTATTTAACTAGCTATACAATAGAGAAAAAGAGACAGTTTGACAGAAACTATTGGATGCAAGTCAAAAAAATCTAATCCAAACTTTTAATCGTATCGGTCTTTCGTGAGTTATGATGGTATATTAAGACTAGGCATTGCATCAGCTTAGTGAACTTATCGATATAGCTGGTTCGAATAGATTCTTTATGAAAACATTCCAAGGCGAAGACAATTTATAAAACACTGTTTTTCAAGAGAAATAAAAATTTACGGGGTTTGGAACCTTATGAAATAACAAACTTATTTAAGTCTCGCTAAAATTATTCCACTCCGCTTTGAATCACCGAATAAGACAGCTTGACTAAATAATTCCCCGATGTTTAAGAATGACTTTAAAATAATTATAAACATTTGCGCTCTGATTAACAACAAATAGAGGAAGTTTCTGCAGCTAATATCATGCACTATCGCAGTAGCCGAATATAAAGTCATATAACTGACGTTAGATTATTACCTCAACCCACTGTGCATTAGATACTGTAGCATTATTAAGATATTCACTTTCATCGTACAAAACAAAATCTGGGGACTGATCCATAGTATAGTGCACAGCCACTCGACGCTGGTGTTTGGGCCATGTTAAGCCAGATGAAGCAATGTATTTCTTAAGCTCTGCATCGTTTACAAATACGTTCCAGATTACCATCTAAATATTAAGATATTTCTATGTCAGTACCGTTAAAAAAAGCATAACGCATCAACGTGCCGTTACTTGATGTAACTAAAAATTGCCTAAATATGACTATATCATTTACAAAAAAGTTTCTTCACGACAAATTTTTAGAATTTTCAAGCCTAAAATAAATGTTTTTGGGAATTATCAAGACTTTTCCCGACAAATTTTAAAACCTTCATCATTCTCGCATTGTGACCTTAAGGCTTTTTAAAAATGAAGATGCTTTTGATAAAAATACTGAAGAAAAAGGAAAGAAAAGAAAAACAAACAAACATGGGTGATTTCATAGTACTCTACCAGTACGTCAGGGGACCAATAAAGTATTTTAAGAAATTAAAAAGCCTAAAGCTTTGAATTTGTTAAAAGTCATCCACTGGCCTATGCTTAAATTAGCAAATTCCCATTTTAATAAAAAACAAGAGAGATTCACATAGCAATTATTTAAAATTTAGATGCTTTTTAGTACTATACTTTGATTATGTGTAGCGAAAAATATTTAGCTACAATTTAATAACATCCCCATTTTAATTCTCATAGATGACGTCAGAAGAAAATATAACAAAATGTCAAGTTCAAACCTATATAAGGTATATATTTAGAATTTCACGATGCAAAATTGGTTAAATTAAAACCAAAAGGGTAAAATAAGTTTTTCTTAGCTCTATGGGTTCTGCCATTGAATCCATGGAGTTTTAATTCGAGTCGACAAGGGTTTTTCTAAATTAATGACATCTTTGTCAATGACGTTTTCTTATATGATATAGCGTTTTAAGCTGCTCCTATGGCGTTTGTTAACGAGTCTATGAAAATTTTCTTAAGTAGACAAAGTTTCAACTAATATTTTGGTGTATATGGTTTATTTTATGCCAAAAATAAACGTTGTAACCCATGATATGATTTTTTATTTTTTTAAAAAACATGACTTAGTTAATAAATTAAAAACATATTAAAAATTTTTTTTTTTTTTAGCTTATTCTTATTATACAAGGTTAGTGTGTTACTTAAAATCAAACCTTATACCAGCAAAAATGCTTTTGTATCTCAGTCGTGAAAAAATTTATCCACAAAACGGAAAAAAAAATTTGTGAAAACTTTTACCAACGAAAATTAGTAACCTTTAGAATATTCCAAATATTCCAAACCTTTAGAATATTCCAAACCAAAACAAGGAGAGTTATTTTGCAAATTTTTGCTTTAACAGACTGCAGACAAAATATCTTTTATGATATTAAAAATAATGATAATACTAACTATAATTAATAACAATATTAAGATTATTTATACAGGATAGCCACTTCGGTGAATTGGAATGTGGGTCCTGTTTCGGGCAGTGGCTCAATTTAAAGTTCCCCCCTTTTTTTTTTGAACCCTCAACATTTCACATTACAATTTAATGCAATATTATCGTAAAATGTGCTAAATGTGGTACCACTAGGCCACACTACCCTATTAAGACTGGTTACCTCGTCCATTTGTCCTTTAAAATAATCGTTCATGTAACATCCCATATAAATGTCCAAATCTTTTACAGCATCCTAAAAATTTATTTATTTCCAAAAGTACTAATAAATTACCACACAAAATTTGAGGTCAGAGAGAGGGGGAGGCGAGGGGGCAAGGGGAAGTGGTTAAAAATTGGAGAAAGGGTGGAAAATTGTTGGAACTTAATATTAGTGTAAGAAAAATGCAGGAGGAGATAACAAAACTTAAAAAAATTCAAGTGAGGTTGGATAAAAGAAAATATTTATTTATTTTTAAATATTTACATAGGTATATAAATAATTAATTTTAAAGAAATACTAATATAAATAAATAATAATAGGTAGGGTAGGGTGGTGGAACAAAATCCAGAAATAAACAATTTGGTTGGTGAGACAATTATTTAATACTTTATATTATGCAAAACGGGCCTGAAAGACATCGCTTGACAAAATAACTGAGTACACATACAACTGGAAATAAGAGGAATACAATATAAGTTTAAACTCACATAATTCTTTATGGGCACAAAATTAACTGTAGCGTAAGTTTCGCCGTTATGAAACAATGTCAATGTTTGATCTAAATAAGAACAAACGAAAGATAAACTGTAGAAAAAAGCACTTGATTCAGGATAACTACTTTCACAATGATAGCAATTTAATAAAAAAACTTTTAATATAAATCATCCAAGACTAAATTTAAGAGTCTGCCAGAAGAAGATTTCCAAAATTGAGAACATTACCAGAAAAACCCTGGACCATCACATTAAACTTTTCAGCAGAAAAAAAACCTTTCATTATAAACTGGATATCTTTTTGGGCATTACAGCTAATAAAATCTTCAAAACTACCTACAATGAAAAATTGCCTGAAATAATATTACATTATTATGCAAAAACAAAAATCGGACAGAATTTGAACATCATTTCGTCAGAAAAATAAAAAAATTTTTCAAAGCGATTTTCACGTGTTTACAGTAGGCGGACTTATGGATAAAAATAAATAAATATAGTCCTAAAACCTTTTGCAAATTAAAAAAAACATTGACTGCTTGATAGGTAATTAGTATTGCAGATAGATTTTCTCAAATAGTGATTTTCAGGAAGACAAAAACAGTTACTTTTCATGAAGAATTATTTCAGCAAAGTGGTGCCTTTGGTTTATTTGCGAATGACTCATTTTTAAAAAAATTTATAAAGTTTACATTTATAAATGAGGCGTTTTAAGGTTCTAAGTTTGAAATCACAAAAATTATTATTCGAATATTATAAAAAGCTTAAAACATAAAATCAGTTATTACTGTACTTTTTCCCTAATGCAAAAAAAAAAAAATAAAAAAAAAAATACTGATTAAATGTCGTAAATCGACAACTGATAAAATGTAACAAATCCTGGTTTTTAAAAAACTCCAAAATTTGAACGGAGAATAAACTAGTTAGATGGAATTTATTAGTTTTAAAAATCTACATAGCATTGGTTTCAGGAACAGACATAGCTCACCACGCTGAAAAGAAACAATAAAAAAAAAGCACCTAGAGGTTGGGAAAACAATACTCCATTTTCAAGGTGTTAAAAGATGTCGAATTTATGTATAAACCACACTAGTTACGCGGAACATATAATAACCGAAGATTTTTCACGTCATTGTTAATAATGCTAATATGTTTTCACTTTGACACCATTTTTGTGGCTTCTTTTTCAATTACGAGTTTGAGTTTGAGTCATAAACCAGAAATTTTTGGTGGGACTTAAACAAACAATAAAAGTCTAAGATCTTACCGTGTGCATCGAATCTTATATTAATATAGATCCATTCTTTTAAACTCAACTGTACTGTCCCTGTCACAAACGTTGATAACAGAGTACCCTTTAATAGTCTAAATACCAATCCAACAAAACTTGTTATTTAGGAAGAATTAAATTTCGTAACCCACTTATAATAAGGTTATCAAAATTATAAGGAGCCTCTCGTTATTAGTAGTAATTTATATAAATTTTCCCGTAAAAGAGTATTTTTAAATTAAGTAAATGATTGGTAAGTTCAAACAATGTTATTTTTGAAAGATTAACCAGCATTGAAGGGCTTTTTGAAAACATATACTTAGGTTCTTACAGATTTATTTTATGTAAAATGTAACAATATTTCCCCTTAAAAATAAGCATAGCCTGAATATCACTCGTGCTTATGACGGGAGACGGAGCGCGGCAAAGTGCTTAAAACCTTAAACTACAAGCTGCTTTACACAACGTTTTGTTAGAAAGTAAAAGAAAACGCATGTGTGTCTGGTGGTTTTCTTTGTGTTTTTTTAGCGGGTCAAAGGAATGGCAAATAACTCTGTATAAGTAAATATCAGGGTTGTAATTTAAAACTTTTTCATACATCAAGTAACCAATTTGAAGTCGAAATAACTCAAAAACCATCCATTTCAGACATACACTTCCTATTAAAAAACACTGTCCAACATCAAATTTCAGTTAAAAAAAAAAGATTTTTTGATTAAAAAAATTGACTTTTTAAACTATACTATGCATAGCAGCAAACAATACTTATTGTCTTACACAAATACCTGCTGCGAAAATATTTCCCATAAAGAGGATTTGATCTGGATGCTTAATATGCCCTAATATACAATCAGAGACATGTACACGTAAAAAAGAACTTTAGACAGCCATTATGGCCAAATTCATTCATTTTACTTTGACAATTTTCAGGTCAATATTACAACAACACAAAACTTCCAATGGTACAAATGAGTTTTAGTGAGAAAAATTGCCTTATTACTTTTTTTAAAAACATACCATTTTTCAAATTTTCAAAAATTTTTTTCCATCGGATTGGTCAGGAATTTTAGTTATTATATCGAAATTTCTAACAAAGCATAAAATTATAATTATAATTAGTATAATAATTAAAATAATATAAATAAAATTAATATTAATATAATTATATTATATTAGACCAATTAATCCCTAACTTATTAGCAAGTTAGTATTAGATTGGGAGCGAACTTTTCAAGCAACTTCCCTAAAATTACTTACTCACCTATTTTCTATGTATAAACATACAGCTTCGTTACATAAAATAGGACTTTTGGAAGATATTGCAGCATTTGATATCTTTATCCACACACCAACTGTAAAACTATAAGATACATAACAACAGCTGCAGCCGCATAAAATTTTAAATCAAAACCAACTTAAAATGTTTTTTTAAGTAAAGACAAGTTACAGACTAATGACAGAGAAAAAAAACACACACAACACACACACACACACACCTTTAATGTAATTTTGTCAAAATCTTAAAAAAAAACTATTCTCTTACATCTCAGGACCCATCATAAAAAGATCATTACAGTTTCTACCTTTGAAATTTTAAGAAACAAACAAGGAACACGGCTCAAAAATTTTGGTAAAAACTAAATAACTTAAATTCTCATTAACACCCCATTTTCACTAACACCCTATTTTAACTAACACCCTATTTTAACTAACACCCTGTGTTTTCTAAAAAACATTATTGGGAAGAATTTTTAATACCGTGCCAATACAACTTGTTTTAAAAACTTTGGTCTCATATTAAACCTGTAATATAAAGAGTAGCTCCAGAATTGTCCAATATATTTCAAAACAAAAAGAGTTCTTAAGTATTTATAATTTTTTACAATTCTTTCCTATGAAATTTACTTTTTAATAAATAAACATACTTTAAGTGGTTATAGATAGCCTTGCACCGCTTTGTTTTATTCTTGAAAATTTTTCGTCAATTATCTCAGGATTTTCACCTCAAAGACAAATGTTTTTTTTTTTTCAAAATTAACTAAAATAGAATAGTATAAAATCTTGAAAAGAAGTCGTTTCAAACAATTTTCAAAATATCAAAGAGATTTAATTCTTCAGCACGGAATGATAATGTTGATGTTCATTTCCTCTTACCTTGACGTAATTTGTAACGAATCAAATGAGGGTATAGTGACACAACTGTTATTAAACAATAACGCTTTATTCTTTCTGAAAAAAAATTGTATATTTATTGAGAGCCATTGTATTTTATATTCATTAGTCCGAGCAGTAAACAAGTAGATATTTAAGCCGGACTACTAGACCTCTTTTTACCATCCCATGAAGATAAATAATTAAAAGCAACTTTTGGAGACCTGGATAGGTAAAAAATTTTTCAAAGGAAAGAAAACAGTGAAGATGAAAAAGGAAGATGTGATTTTCTATCAAAAACTTGGTTTATTTTGTGGAGTTAGAAAAAAATAATTATCAATAATACATTGTAACATCAAATAATGATTTGAAATTTGTCCTGACCTGGAAGTTAAGCCATATAAAACTTTAAAATGGTTGACATGATAAAATAACCCAAGCAAATATTTCAAAACGTCAAACCAAAATATTGGTATAAAAGTAAATAAGCAAGCAAGCACGCAAGCATGCAGTCGTATATCCTTACATTAAGGATATACGACTTAAATAAATAAATTAACGGACTTACAAACGAAAAAACAAAAAGACATGGGTAATATTATAAGACTGTCGGCTTTGTCAACAGTCCATAAATTTAAAAATATACTGATTTAGACCTAAAATGCCATACTTGGGCATATTATGGTCCAATAATGAAAGACAAATTTTTTTCAAAAATCTATAAAATTTTAGAGCTAAATGACTGGACGGACAGACTGATAAACATGTATTTAACAATATTATAAGACATTGTGAGCAGTCCAAAAACCAAACTTGGGAGGAATGATTCTTGCATTTATATGCCTAACAGAAACAATTTTAACGGTATATATCTAAGAAAATCTTAACAATCGATCACATATATAAATTACCTAAAATATCTATAGAGGATTCGATAGCAAAAATAAGGCAAAGAAAAAACATCCTACCAAAATTTTTATCTAAAAGGAGTTTCATCTTACCTCTAAACTTTTTTATATTTTTGTCTCAAATAAAGTACTTATAAAATTGATTTCTTTGTTTTCTATTTCATTAAAAAATCTTTTTTCATTCTCAAAAATTTAGTGAGCATTAGCTTGATTAAATTACTAAACATATGCTGATGTCACTATTGATGAAACCACTGAGCTATGATATAATTTTCCTTCATGAAATGGGTAATAAAAGTGAAATAAAGAATTTCTGTAGCTCACAGACGTCATCAAGTCAACTTTCACTTTCATTTAAAAAACAAAAGTTTGACATATCTTGAATGATGAACAACTTTTTGAAAAAATTGGAAGCCTGTTTTTAAGGCTTTCTTTTGATCCAAGCGTGTAAAAAACTTTCCGGATGCCTTTAACGTGATTTAAATCGATAAAAAAAAAAATCTTGCCTGTCAAGACATCTAACATTTAGATTTGAAAATATGGCATTCCATTGGCCATGTGTATAAACGCCAAGCTTCCCACCAGTGATCGAGGTCTCATAGATATATCCAGAATCTGTAATCACATTTTCACCTTTTTTAATTAGCAGCCTTAAAAGATAAAGTAAGAATTAAAAAAGAAAAAAAAAAAAATATGCAAGATTCATGTTTATTAAGAAATTTAATAAAGACTTTGAATTGTGTAAAATGAGATACTTTTCATTGCCTCTAACTTTTTACTCCAAGTGGGGTTACATGATAGAATGCCCACCACTGGGGTGAAATTTCTAGAAAGAATTTATACCTCTGCAAATTGTAAACCGTGCATTACATATCATTTACTAACAGTATTTGGCATAGTATTCAAATTAATTTACTCAGTGAAAACCACGAGGTTGCATAGTGAAAGTGTACAAAATCATAATGAAAAGTAATAATGAATCCACATAACTTGCTTAATATTTACACTCCAGTAAAATATTTATTCGTATAGAAAAAAAAATTCTCTAAAAATTTTAAAAATAATAAAACTCAACAGAAAACTCTTGAATTATTTAGAAAAAAGGTGGATTGTGTTCTAAAAGATATTGCAGTCATACATAACGTAGCCAACTTAGTCCAAGTGACCCTAGAAATTTTTTACAAGAAAATTTGTGTTGAAAGACTATAAGCAGCTAAAATTTCATTTTGTTGTAGTATCTTTAAACTCACATGGAATGTAAATTTATGTTTTCTATTACTTGTTATCACTTTAATGGATGTATAAACAGATCATAGAGCTAAACGGCTTCTAATGTTTATTATTTTGGTAAGAAATACAATAAAACTGTGAGATTTTTGAACAGCAAACTAACAAAACAGCTTTTGAAACAGTATAAGTAAATATCCATTTAACATAAAGTAAGATCAAGAAAAAAATACCATAAACATCATTTTTACTTAGAGTATGAAATCATTTTTATTCCGCTACATAAAAACTAATGGAATTAGTATTAAAAATGTAAAAAATCTACAAACCTCATTCGCCCTAGAGATGGTCTAAACTCCAATCGAAAGATGTAGGATTCGCGATGCGACCATCCAAGCATCTTAGGATCATGCCACAAAATTCGAACACCCTAAATAAAGAACAAACAATGCCTGAGTTATATTAGAATTGGATTGATACCTTTCATTAATCATTAAATTTGACTGACTCATCATGAAGTATAATAATATAATATAGATTGAAAGTGAGTTATCGAAAAGGATTATTTTAAGGATTATTCACAGTGGGGTTGTGAGTTTTGTAAAGCTTTATTACATTTCTAACAAAACGTTCACGAAATGGTTTATCACTAAGCTACAACTACAGCCAAAAAAATTGATTTATGTTATGCTACAGGCATATTGAAACCAATCTACAACATCGTAATTATACTGTAAAAATGAGGGTGAGCAAGTAATGAATATCAAAACATATTGACCCTGTATTCTATGCAGCCTGTATTTTATGTATAATGATTTTGTCTCATGCTAGATAAAACCTGCCCCATTATTACAGTGTTGTTATAATTGATTGAAAAACTAACAACGACGTGAAGTTTTGCAGAAAAATTTCAAAAGTCGATTTCAAAGAAAAAATAACTTTGGCCTTATAGGCGAAAGAATTGTTGCAAATAAAATTATCCAACGTTTAGTTTTTGGCAATTCAGAAATTTACCTAAACTCATGAAATGTTTGTAAAATAGTAAAGCTTTCACTGTGAAGGAGTTACGGCCTTCTCAATCCCTTGTATGATTTTCTAACTCCAAATAACATTAGAAAAATGTTTGGTTTTTGGTAAAAATTCATAAAAAAATTAGATATTGCCAGTTTTGAGAAAATGAAAATGGATTCTTTAGAAAAAATTTCAGCACACTATCAGAAATGAAGTTTACATAAAGCTCCCAAAATTATTCTCTTCCACAAAATTTACAAAATTTAACAGAAGGTCTGAAGGAGCTAATTTACAAGAGTGTAAAAAATCTGGTTGAGAAATTACTTAATTACTTATGAAGATATGAAAAGCTTCTTCAATTTCAATTAAAATATGACATCAATCAATGTCGGCCAAAAAAAAAAAAAAAAAAAAAAAAAATGAAAAATGGTGCAAACCAAAGTGACCATTCGAAGTTTATTTACTTCCAATTCACAAAACAATTTGGATGGTTAATTGAATAAGAAATACCTCTGTAACAGAATCACTCGAATGCCACAAAGCATTACTTAACGCTTCACTTGGTCCACTCAAACTTTTGACTATCTATGTAAAAATCATTTATTATAGTAAAGGCTCAGACAATGCTATAATTATAACAGGATATTTATCTGGATATTATTTTAAATAATTAACTTCCAGAAAGCATATTATTATATCATTGCTAATACATGTGTTAAGTGTTTTTTTCCTTCATATTGTGAGAACAAACTTACGTAGTTGAATAAAAGCTAATGGGCTAATTTAATGTTTTTTAGATTTATGCGAGACTTTAACTGATTGAAAATGATTTTGTGATCCAAAAACGCCTTTATATCAACTTATTGTAGCACATTGTTGTTCTCAAACATGAAATCTCTATAGACATTTGTAATCAAGTGCACGTATTTTTGAAAATTAAATCTTACACAAAATCTCATTGAAAACTAGTTAATATAATAAAGTGAAATTTACATGGCACTGTTTTGTTCTTGTGTCCATAATGATAGACAACTCAAAACAAGGTTATTACAATAATCTTTGTTATTTAATAATTACGCCCTTAAGTTTAACAGGATTTTAGTTAAAAAGAAAAAAAATGAAATCAAACCAAAAAAATTACTTTTTAAAACTTAAGCAATAAAGCTTATATTTTTTTGGTTTCTTAAAACCTCTAACTGACTAATGGGCCCCAGGACTTTAATTAAATATAACAGGGCAAATTCTTAAATAAGATCTTAAATAAAACAAACAAACAAGCTTTATTCTATGAATAATCAAACAAATTTAATCCCACTTTAACACTCAATGGTTTTTATCGAGTATTTTGAGTACTTACTAAACTGAACTCGCCAATCATATAATTTCACTATGGTCTAACTTCATGCAAGATTTAAGAAAAATTCAGTGAACAAATTTTGAAAAAATTTAAAAAATTTCATTTTTGTTTCAAAAAATAACCATATTTGGAACCATTACCAAAAAATAAGAGTTTTCAATAAGTGGCCACATGGGTCAAAAGCAGCCCTCTATGGTGCTTTAGCTTCAAGAAAAACTTTTAAAAATATACCAAAAATATACCAAAAAGAGTTTTTTTTTCAAAAGATTTTTGAACTATGAAAATTCAATGAAACGTGAAGTCGAAACAGCATAAAGTTAATGATTCTTAATGCAGTACGTTGAAACAATAAAATATTATTTAAATATAAACTTCCATTTTGACCTCAAATCTGACAACAGTAACTCGTATGAGCCGAGAATAAAGCAAAATAAAGTGAACGAATGGTACTACTATTAAAAAAAACGACGTATCTTAGAAAGCATGTTAGAAAGTCTATTGTTTGATCTGTTTAATTTTTCAATCAGTTCATCTGTATGAGATTGCTTTGACAAGTCCTCAAAACTAGTTGACTTTATACTAGTTGAAGGATATAGAATTTTTTCCATTTAAATTAATCTTCAAAGATTCAGAATCTACTAGTTTACTAGGTTGACGAAAAATTATGAATTTAGTTTTGCTTATATTCAGAGAGATAAGCCAGTTAGTAATACCCTTAAGTCATCAGCAAAATGATGCACAATTGAATTTTTAACAGGAAGGATTAAATCATTAATATATATTAAAAATAAAAGGAGACCTAGGACTGAGCCTTGGGGATCCCAAACTTGAGCATAGTTAATTGAAGACTTAAAACCATTATTTAATATAAATTGTTTACGGTTGTGTAAGTAGGAGGAAAACCAATTTTTGAAATACTGCATAATTTTTAACTAAAATATCATGATTTACAGTGAAGAATGCTTTTTTAAATCAATATAATTGTCATTATCAAGATCATCTCGTATTTTTTCATGAGGCATGAGAAGTCGAATGTGTAGCTCGAAAGCCAAAATGAAGATCAGTGAAACAGTTATATATTTGAGAAAAATAGAATAATTTTGCTAAAATAATTGAAAATTTTCCGTTAAGATCCTTAAGAATAAGGTCAAGGTTAAGGTTGGTGTATTATTAGTGCCAGAAGCTCACCCTCTTTTTAAATTTGAAATAAGTATGGATATTTCAGTATCATTTGTAGGAGAAATAAAGAAATTCTGAATGTTTGAATTTTTTAAAGATCATGAAAAAATATGAGATATGGATTAAAAGTTTTCAGGATAGTCGAGAAATAAGAATTAAACAAATTTGCAACAAAGTTCCTTTATCGAGAATACAAGTAGGTGTAGACCCTGATTTATTTTTCATTTGAAGAATGTTTTGAATTCCTTTCCAGGTTTGACGTGACTTTTTCACGATTTTTTTT
Source organism: Euphysa ruthae (assembly GCA_035046665.1). Lineage (NCBI taxonomy): Eukaryota > Metazoa > Cnidaria > Hydrozoa > Anthoathecata > Corymorphidae > Euphysa > Euphysa ruthae. The sequence continues at coordinate 13,588 of JAUZNK010048623.1, forward strand.
CACATAATTTTGTTTATTTTTCCTAAACAATTTAACTGGCATGTTTCCATAAATTTTAAACCTATGAAATGATAACTGTTTATTCTAATAATCTTTAGCTCTTAAATATCTGCAATGCAGATGATTCTGTTTTTTCAAGGATTTGAAGATACCGTTAGTAATCTTGAGCTGAGTGAGTGTTTATCATAACCTCAAATAGGAGCTCTAAAACCACCAGAGCCATGGGTGATCATTTCTTAATAAGCTTGATTTCCGATAAACTTCCCCTATTATGGAAAATAATAAAAAAAAAAAAAAAAAAGATTTTTAAACTAATACATAAGTGAATTCATAGGAATCTCTCAGCTTTGCTGGGGGTCCAATAATATATCTCTGAATATTGTAGGGAGAAATGAGATTGATATTAGTATTAACAATTAGTTAAATCTAATCTTTTTTCAAATCAAAATAGTCTGAATCTGACAAAAAATTTGCAAAGTGTAACAATAACCTTTATGTCGTAAAGCTAAATTAGTACAGTAACTAAAATTATAGCCAATAAAAACATTATATAATTTATTGTAAGTCCTCCATCACAAGACTTTCCAATTTTAAACTGTAAAAAAATTTTAAACACTTAACTTAACTTAACCTAGTTAACGATTTTTCAAACTACATTATCTTTTAACTACCCTTCCATGAATGTTCCTTTCTTAAATGTCCTAAAGACTAAAAAAACAGTTATTAGAGGATTTACCAACCTTTATTTGTATGCCTTTAATTCCAGCTTTATATGTCTCATTATATAAATTAATATTTTTATGACGCCACATTGCAACTAGAAATCGGTTGTGACTTTGATAACCAAAAACAATGCCTATATAATCAATGCCTTCATTGTCATTGATATGTAGAACCCCAGAGTACTCAACTTCACTGTATCGTTGATTTCCTAGAATAATATATGCTTCAAAGTTAATAACAAAAATAAAAGCATTGACTTATAAAGACAAATTTAAAGTAATTCTTTTCGTAATCTTACGTGATCTGGTATTTTTTACTCAATACATTTATAAAGCATTTTCTATTCATTGCATTTGTTTATTATTTTTTTCAATTTATTTTTAAATTATTTGTTATTCCATATATTTATTTGAATAAATGCCTATAAGAAAAAGCAGAGAATACTTTATAAACAGATAGAATAACAAATGCTTCAAAAACAAATTGAAAAACAAATTCTAAATAAATGCAATAAATAAAAGACGCTTTATAAATACATTGAATAAAAAATGCCAAATGTACCGGAAATATTTTTAAAATTAATTCAAAACATACGCTGAAAGACTATAAAAAAAAATATCCCCATATTCAAATTTTTTCCAATTTTGAGCCACACTTTCACAACTATTCTCACTACCTCAATAACTGACTATTTTTATTACGTGAGCAAATTTACCAATGAGTTTAAGAATACTGGTTAATGTCTCTATATTTTTTTTAGATAATTTAAACTCCAAAAGGTAAATTTATAAAAACCATAACAAACACTTATTACCACTAAAACAAAACTCACCAACTAGTAAAGAAGGTCTTAATGTTTTCTGAAGTTGCTCTATATCTCTTCCCTAAATGGAGAGCAGCATATGAATATGTAATGGTTTTACAGTAAAAATACCTATTAGAAAAATTTTAGAATTTTTTGCCTGTTTCACATAATCAAGAAAATTATCAAGCTTTTGTAAGAAATTTATACCTGAGAGAAAAAAGAATATTGTGAAAAATTAAGATTAAAAAACTGTGTCAATCTTTCTCTGTTATTTTTCTTCTATTTTTTTGAAATAAGTCGCCTCCTGCAAAGTTAAAAGCCATACTAGGCAGGAAGCTAAAGAAAGCTAAAACTCCAGACTTACTGCATCAGAATGCTACTGATATGTTGAGCAGGCAACACCTGTATTTGAACCTAAGACCTTACGGTTGGGAGTCATATGATCTACCAACTGAGCCATCCGGGGAAAATTTTTCAATTTTTTAAAAATAAATTGTTCAAAACTTTAAAAACTATCTTTTTTAATTTATCCTTCATCCAAACACAGTATTAAAATTGATCTACATCTTTGACTCTCCTAACAATTTAAATTTTTTTACTTAAGTGTCACTATGAGTTTGAAATTTACACAATTCAGTTGGATATTACCGCATGTCTATATACCCAAAAAGATCAAGAATCTTGTAAGAAAACAAATGCATATTAGGTTATAATTCTATTCTTTTAGGAGAAAGCTGGTGAAGAGAATGCAACAAATAAATTTTTATAGAATTATTTCCAATTCATATTTACTTTTTAACACCAAATTTTGAAGAGTTTTATATAGTTACACAATCGCAATCTCAAATAGTGTCTACATTACCTAACAGAAATCGCTCAATAATAGGTCGATAAAGCAACTTTTCAGAAACTTTCTGTTTTTCCCTTTATTTTGATACGATAACAGAAGCATAAAAATTTAATCCTGTTTAAGTGAAAAAAAAAAAAAAAAATTGTTGGGACAGATTACACCTCCTTTAATAACAATATTTATTATTTATTAGTATATTTATATTTTTAATATTCTTAGAAAGAAATTTTCTTAGACTAAAGAATCATTTGAGAATAAGAGTTTATAATTTTATAGCTTTTATAAATTAGGTAAGAATTTTACTTACAAAATATTAAAAGTATGACAAAATATTTATTGAAAATAAATCTAGTGATAGTAAGTATTATTTCTCAGAAACTTTTTTTTCATCAATTGCAATTGAAAAATTTTTTTGCAGGTGATGATATTTTTTTTTCTAAATAAAATAGAAAATAAAGAAAATAGAAAATAGCCATCTGCAAAAAGTAACAATTACCACAGATTTCGTAATGCTAATAGCAAGACAAAAATTCTTGCGATATATTTACTTAATGAAGTAGAAAGGAAACTATTATACAGAACCAATCTAAAGTGTAAATATTGGTAAAACAAAAAAAACTTAAAATAATAAAGACATCTTCTTTAAATATAAAATTCTTTGACAATTTAAATTTTTCCTAGCCGTTTTTTTCAAATAAATTTCCTTGATTTCTCCATAAACCCTGCAATAACCCAAAAAATAAATATTATCAAATACCTAAAGTGTGGATAACATGGTCTAATCAAAAATTTTATTTACCTGATTCCTCACCCGCCATATAGGTGCCGGTTCTTTTGAACTCGCTTGAGTAAGGTCAACCAGAGTATGATGTTTAAAAGATGTTGTTTGAATACTGTTTGTATTCGGGCACATATCCTTTTCATCTAACGTTTTATCCCCATCAAAATCATGGACGCAAGCATCCCCTACAGCATTGGCTGAAAATAACAATTAGAATGTTTTATAGAAAAAGTTACAGATAAAAATAAATTGTCAGTTATTCTGCATGCATGTGTAAAAAAATCATCTTTTGTCCATAACTTATCTATTATTTCTAACCTGCTTTTTTAGCCATACATCAGGCAAACCATAAAATTGACTGGGAATGGTAGCTGAGTCTTCAATTAGAAATTTTCAAGATCTCCCATAGTATGCAATTTCTAGGAATGACTAAAAATTTATCCTGTGTAAAAAAAATTATACAGGAATCGAAACTAAGGTTTCAGGTTTTTCAGGATATTTAGCTATTTGTAAAATTGTTACCAGGATCTATTTTACAAATAAATATTTCCTAGCATTGCTTTGTTTCAACATAATTTTGTAAAATCAATAATGCTAATTCCTGCACTATTTTTGCTATGCCTGGGAAAGGCATAACAAAACTTGTACAAATTTATTTATGATAAAATTTTGCAATATTATTTTTCAAAGCTGGCAAAAATTTTCTCACAGACAAATCGTTATATCTAAACAAAAAAACAACAACTTCATTCCAAAAACAAATTATATTTTCAGGAGAAAAAATTAAAAAAAAAATTTAGAACCAATTTAATTTTTTTAGGAATTTAAGTACTAGGGACTATAGTAGTGCAAAAAATGCCTAAAGTTCCAAAATTTCTTCTAACACAACATTAAATTTCAACAAAAGACAAAAAAACCAAAAGAATATGATTTTCAGAAAAAATTTAACCTCTGAGTTATGAGGCTGGTAATCAGATAAAAAATTTTCGGCTAGACACCATTTGGTTAAATAGTTATGCTCTAACTTAACTTTATGCTGAGTTAAAAATAATGAACAGATTTTGTTACTTTAAATTTTGTTACTTTTAGGTTACTAGTGATGTTTAAATTCCCTAGATTAACATCTACATATATACTTACACTCCATATCATAATGAACACTGTGTTTCTGATCAACATTTTTAACGTACATACAGTTATCTGAATCATCCAAGATGCCATCTCCATCTTTATCACGGTCACAAAAGTCACCTAAAAAACGGCCAGCTTATTAGAGGTGTAGCTTCCTGGCTCACTTTTGTGTCATTATTTATTGGTTTTATGGCATCTGGTGAAAAGCTTTATTGTCCCTGATATTTCTTCACAATACTAATTCTTCAAATTAATGTTTGTCTTGAAATAAAAATAAAGTAAAATTTCGACACAAAGTAGACTTTATTTCAACAAAAATTTTTACAACATAGTTTAGTTGCATCAATTAGATATAAATTAGATGAGCAGAAGAATTACCTGTTCCATCTTGGTCAGTGTCTTGTTGGTCAGAGTTCGGAACATAAATACAGTTGTCATAGCTATTAAAAACACCATCCCCGTCACTAAAAGAAATTAAATTTTGTGCATTTCACATATATTATACCTTCAATGCATTTCCACATTTTCTAAAATAAGAACTTAAAAATAATTTTCCTGGTAGCTAATGAGCTAGTGTTATTTAGCCAGCTTTAGCTTCAAGTTATTTATTTCAGAAGAGTCCACGGATTTGGTTCTGGTATACTTAGAGCTCCCATTTGACCTTACGATAAAGAAAATCAATGGTCTGCTAGGGGAATCAAGCTTGCACTTCCGTGAAAGAAACCAAAGTCTTAATCACTCGACCTGACAACCATTATAATGGATGAATCAACATATACATTAAAATAAACATCACACAATATTTGAAAAAATATATTTATCTTTTCAAGGCAAGTTTAAAGAATTGAACCTTTCAAACAACATGAGTTACATTTGCAATTAAAACAGTTGGAGAGATAGGTTTTATTAATGCTTCTGGATTAAAAACAAAGAAATTAGTATGGTAAACATATCAGCCATTATGTTTTTGAATAGTTTTCAGTTCTACTTTCTATTCACCATGTTATTATTTATGCTAATAGTTGACAAAAAAAAAAGTTTTTTGGGATGTTTTAAAATTATATTCAATTGAAAACTGTACCTAGTTTTGTTTTTTTTAATGAAAGATAAATTATGCAAGGGTTAGCTTATAATTAACTAGTAGGTGCAAAAAAAATTTATAGATTTAAAAGCAAACCAGACTTGTAGAGATATGAGACATGAGACAAAAAAAAAACTGAAAATTGTAGCAGATCTTGAGGTTTTATTGTGCATTACATTGTTTATAACTTTATTGTTTATTATACTCAAAATCGCCATTATTTATAGATTCATGTAAACTTAACAAAATAAAGTCTTATATTATCATAAATTTTATTTCATTATAATCATTATTATTACTATAAAATCTATACACAATATTAAGGTTTCACAGCCATTCCTAGTTTTGAAAAATAGTTGTATAACTTTCATACAATATGCAATAAATTTTTGGATCTAAAGCAATAATATCAGTTAGAATAATTATAGGAAGACCTATACTAAAAAAGAAAACATACAAATCCTTATATGGAATACCACAGTCATCACCAAACCCGTCAGAATCTTTATCCAACTAATATAAAAAAATTAAAAAAAGCTAATAGACAAATAAGCAAAATTTTTTACATTAAAATTTATATTCTGAAATGATATGATTTATTTTTTTCATAATCATAACAGAGGAAAACTTGCATATAGTTATTGTATAATACTGTAGTAAAATTCTGGTTCTTTTAAATAAAAAAAAGTGAAATCTCAGAGGGTAGTTAGAAAAAAAGCAAGAGCAAAATGGTACTCGCCTAAGAAAACTCTTTAATTTAATATCAGGTTTGATTTAGACATTCCAGTCACAAATGTTTTAAAAATGTCCGAAATTCTGAAAATCATTCAATTTGATTCAATCAATCAAATTTGGCTTTAAAGCCAAAATATTAGAAAGTGTAAAATGCAGAGCAAAAGTTTAAATACAAGCAAAAGTTTAAATAAAATAAAAAAACTATGATTCAAAACCTTTGAATTTTCACGAGATCTTAGAAAGAATTTCATTTGCAGTTGATATCCCTTTAAACCTTTGAGATTTTTTGAGATTTTTCACAAACCTCTATTTGCTTATAGGTATTTAAATGAAAATACAAAACAAAACTACAAGGCTTCACCTAAAAGTTTATTTAATTTTCTACCTTGTAACTAAACTTCATTCTCACCTGTCTAGGATTAGAGTGTTTATAGCAGTTATCACATATATCACCAATACCGTCATTATCAGTATCACTTTGATCAGTGCTGCTTACAAATTTGCATTTGTCATCTTTATTTAATATTCCTAAAACAATTTATGAATATCATAGTGATCAAGATCTTTTGAAATTAATATTAATATTTTAATATAAAAACCTCTATTTTACATGCCTTGTAAAATTCGTGACTTCTACAAAAATAGCCTCTAAGTATTTGTGAGTTTGTAGGAATATTTTCATAAAAATGATTAATAAACACTGCTCAAATCTTTCCAAAAAGTAACCAACAATAATCAAATGAAATCTTTCCCCCATACTGACACTATAGCAATTGAAAGATACTGTATTATATATACTGTATTAAAGTTTTTATTAAATATCTTTTGTGGTATAAACAACTGGAACTATTCTTTGGTAATATACTCTAAGACAATTTTCAAAAACATGCAATTTTAAAATTTAACTCAGAACAGTTATAGGCTTGTTGATAGGGGGTGAAAATTTTCGGTACGAATTCAATTTAAGCAAATTTATGTTCTTAAATTTCATTTAAAGGGCTAGTATACATTATATAGTTTACATATTAAAGTTATAACTGAATTTCTAGATTTTCCATAAAAGTTGAATGTTTATGAATAAGTTACGCCAGACCACCGGATGATTAATAAAATAATAAGAAATTCTCCCAGCATCCAGATCACCTAAAGTGATGTAAAGAATGGTAATTCTTACCATCTCCATCTATATCATCCGTATCACACACATCCCCTCTTTTATCATCATCAACATTATTCTGATCCTCATTACTGATGGTAGGGCAGTTGTCACAAATATCTCCCACACCGTCGTTGTCAGTATCCTGTTGGTTGCGGTTGTTACGAAAGAAAGGACAATTATCCTGTAACATATATAAAAATAAATGGACAAAGATTTTAAAAACCATTACTCAAATGTATTTTTAGATGTTTGAAACATAATTTTTAACATAAAATAACAGCACATATATCTTGAAACACAAGATGAATAAATATCTAGGTATTATCGAGATTCCAAAAAACATCTAAACCTCAAAAATCTTCACAATTAGTTTGTTCATAACTTGCTAAAGTTACTTTTCAGTTAAATTTAAGCCTATTAAACATCAAAACCTCCAAAAATTTGCGATGTTAAAATACACTTCCTAAATTTTTTCCGCAAGATCCGATTTTTTATAAAAAACAGCCTTCCATCAAGCACTATGGATCACAATGTTGATTTTGTGCACCTTGACTATGAGACAATTCTCTAAAGTCAAGAAAAGTTCCAAAACAGTTTTGTAATTAATGATTAAAAAATTATAACAATAATATTACGCTATCATCAATAATGTTATCATTATCATCATCTATGTCACACACATCACCTAAAGTATCAATGTCATAGTCTTCTTGGCCACCATTTGGAGTAAACTTACAATTATCCTATCAAAATAAAAACAAGAAAAATATTTATTCAAAAGAAACAGAAAAGTTTCTTATAGCAAATTAATGCAGTAATAATTGTCTGGAAAATTTCATTAAAATTATGACATCTTTTAATCTGGTGCAATTTTCAAACATCTATTTATAGAAGACCATCTTTAAATGGATGTTGATACACGATAAATTATACAAATATATGATAAATTATGCAGATATATGATAAATTATGCAGATATATCATAAATTATGCTAATGCATGATAAATTAAAGAAAGAAAAAAAATTTATATAAAAAGGATTTCTAGACATCTACATGAAATTTTTTTTAAAAGACTTAGCTTTATTTATTATTGGAACAGCCAAATTTTTGAGAAAACTAAGAATCCTGCTAAATCGGAATAGTCTCTTTAGTATAATTTTAACAAGTCTGCATAGATCTAAAATTTTTTCAATAGAAATTATCTTTGGAAAAATGAATTATAAAGCCATCTATAAATTTTGTGTAAAACAGTTTGGTGTAAAATTTTTCCTACTTTTTGAACACAAAACAAGTTATAAAGATAAGGCATATAATTGACTATAGCTGTCTTTGAGTCACTGAAGCTATAAAAATGAAATTATTTAATAATTTAACAATGATTTAATAATGTTTATAATGAACATTCATTTGGCTTATCTTATATTCTGTGTAGTTTAGAAAATGAAAAAAATGAAAATGGCATGAGTTAGTTTATTATCTTAATATTTTATACCTCATTACATGCTGGTAAATCGCATGGTGCCCCTTGAGTGGTGACGCCATCATAATCATCATCTTTACCACATATCACTCCATCACCAGCATAACCATCTTTACACTGCGTAATAAAAAAGAACAAAACTATTCAGAAAATATTGATCCTATAGAAAATATTTTAGCATACTGCTAAAAAATTGAAAGAAGCGTTATATAGAGATTTATAGGGATATCAAAAAATGTATTTTAAGAGCCAAACAAAGAAATTTTTCAGAAAACAAAAAGCTAAAATTTTTCTTGGCAATGATTTCATGATGAAATGCTTGTGCATTCAGATGCTAAAAATAATACTTTTCTTTATCAAAAAAATAATATAAAGAAGTAAAAGGAAACTAGAAGTTTAGGGTTATTGAAAAACAAGCAGTGCCATTTTAGACTGACTCTATTTAAAAACTTTTTAAAAAATTTTTGCCTTGTTTACCAAAATTTAAAAAAAAAATATCATCACATCATTAGCCTCCCTTTCCTTAACTTTATGCAAAAATCGAAAAAAAAAACTGGAAAAAACTGTCTTTGGTACATTGTTTGCACATCTCAAGAGAAATTTATATTTGCCTTGTTTACCCAGATTATATCAGGAGTAAGAATTTTTGAAAGAATCTGTAACAGGCCATTTATCTCTTACTCTTTAAAACCTAATTTCGTGCAAGAAATCCAAACTAAGAAAAATCAAAAAGTACACATTTTTTGTCCCTTATTTGCCCCAAAATCAGGTTAACAAGAATTCCAGCGATACCACATGCTTTACCTCATTGGCCCTTAACTTCATGTGAAAGTAAAACAGATTGTGATATCTAGCAAGGACACTACATGTCTTTAATAAAACATTTAAAAAGTTTTTAAATAGTTTCCTTCCATTTTCCAATATATATATATAAAAGAAAACAATTGACCCATACTACATGGCTAAAAAATCCACATTATCACAAACCAAATTTGGCTCCTAAAAAATATAGTTTAGGATAGTCTGCTTTGCTCTGATGTTATCCTTTTTCTGTTCCCAATGTTTTCTTTTAGTTGATTTGTTGATTTTATTACCACAAAAACAATAATTAACAATCTTAAATAAAATAAGAATTTATACCACAATAATGATATAAAAATTATATTTTCTGTTCTCCAAAAGGGCATTTAGATTATAATTTATAAAAAAAACTTTGTGATGGTTTTTAGGTTAATTTCAAATGAGATTTTTTTTCTGAATTTTTGAAAGACATGCTACAAGTACGAAAAATCAAAAATTAAATTAATTTATCATTAAATTAAGCAACTTAACTTTAACACTAAATTTAGAAATGATTTGGACTCTAAATTTCCTATAAGTAAATTAATCTCATATAAAAAAACTAACTTTACAGTAGAAAATTTTGGCACCAAGAGAAATGCATGTCCCATTCATAGAATTACAATTATTCAATTTATCGGAGGCACAATAGTCACCAGGTTTGCATCCAATATAACCATCACCAACAAATCCTGGATTACACTTGCCACAAAGATATGTTCCCTAGAAAAAATACACATTATACAATCTATCTGGTATATTACTATTATGATTATAACATATATTTTATTATGTTATAAGAGAATACATATAAATAGAATTTTTTTTAAAAAGCGCAAAATAAATATTTTAGCAATTCAAATTCTTTTGGTATCACGTTTCTACGAAGTTTTCAACAGTTTATGAATTTTTGAATCTTTATTTTACCATTTTACAAACACTTTTATGTATTTATTAAGTTGAATATATTAAATAAAATTGCTCTAAATACTTTATAATGAAATACTTGTCTGCTATGTTTAGACAAAAACTACAATCTTAAATTTCAACAAGTCGCCTGTCTCTTTTATCAATTTTTTTTAATTATAAACTTTCTGAATTTCTTCATGATCTTTTCTAACCTTGTCTTGACAAAGATTTTGCATTAAGAGATTCATTTAAAATCGCCTAAGAGCTTAAAGACTTTTAAATAATTTATGGTATCTTTTGATTTAAAGTCTTTTTACTAACATACATTTGATTAAAAATGCGATTTAGCAGTTGATTCAGTATTTTTACACAATCCTCCTATTAAAACTTAAAAATGATCTTGAAAATTTATTTATTTTTGCTATTTCTAAATTTTTTTTTTCAACAGGAATTGTTACGACCAGTGTGGTGGGAATGCTATGGGATCCCCCTTTAGTTCATGTTCTAGCCAATTTTTTGATGGGTAATTTTTAAAATAAGTGTTTAAGTAATTAATTAAGAAAAAAAAAATTATACCCAATGAAACTTATCAATGTGAAAATTTAAAAATATTTAGATAAAAACCACATTATAAAGTTATTCTTTTCTTTATTACACTAATTAGCCTCATTTTCCTGTTATTTCCCTCTCTAGCTTTAGGAATTTATATCGGCAATTACCATGTTGATATACACTAACTTACAATTCACAAGTTAGGTATATATATCTTTCCGTATATATACTTAGAAACTGAAAACTATACTTCGTAAAAATACTATAATAGAAATATAGCTCATCAATTGCAACTAAATAGTTGACAAAAATTTTACAAATATATTATTCTACTTAGATTATCTTGCTAAATCAAGTATATAAACACCGATACAAATAAATCCCAAAATTAATTCATTTAGAGTGCAACAAAAAAAAATAGCAAAATGCGATATTTGTTTTTTTTTATTATTTTGAGAAAAAGAGGAACCAAAGTGTTAACCATTCTTAAAATACGTATTTGAAACCAGAAATGTGTCTTCACTTTCTGAATGCTAAGAGAAAATTATTTCACAAAAGAAAATATTCCGTTGAATAAAATTGACATGTTTGAAAGGAACTAGACAAAAGCAACTTTTAAAAACAATTTAAAATTTACAAAAACTTTTTTGAAAATCAATATAAATATATAAATCTAAAAAATTACTTATGTTTAAATAAGTATTAGAAAAATTAACTCAAAAAAGATTTAAACATCTTTGTTATTAATTTTCTTTTTTATTTTTTATTTTTTTATTTTCTTTTATTTCACAAATAATCCAATCATTAGTTCATAAAAAATTTTCTGTGTTGTCTTTGTCATCTATGACTCAGCATAGCTAATCTAGTCTTGTTCTTAAACTTTTTTTCTGGTAATTCGTCATAGAAAATACAAGTACAAAAAACAGTTTATACTAACATTCATTGTCATCAAAATTTCAAATATCAGATACAGCAAGTGGAAACAGTCTTTACTTTGCAAAACAATATACCGAAAAACATCAATATCACTTATAAATGGAGTTTTTCATTGTTGCAGTGTTTCACAAAATGATGGTCAAGTTTTAAATGCGTCGCATTTAGCATCTTTTGATAAATACCCAATTCAAGCATTTCTATCTACTTTTTACAAGATCTAAGTCCATGCATATACATATACACCTATACAGGCATACACGCATACATGCACACACGCACATATACACACACACATGTACACATTCACACATGCACATACTCACACACGCACATGCACACGCACACATGCACACATGAGCACACACACAACCGAAAAGGTATTATACGAGAGCATCATTAAATTATTTAGGTAACATCAGTAAATATGCGTGCTCTCAATATTAATTTTATTCTTTTTAAGGAATTTTTGCCTGGTTTCCAAGTAATTAACAATGCAAAATGTTTTGAAGTTTTTTTGGCTGTGGCTGATGATTCCTTTGATATTCATAATCATACTCAAAACAGTTAAAATCTTTCAGACTGTGTTTGGTAAGATTAAGAGTATACCACCTCAAGTATTACTCAAGTATTACAGATAAATATTAATATTATTATAAATATTATTATAATTTATAGCAAAAGTTTAAATTAACATTTGACAAATTATTTGAATAACACGGTCTGTATTCATACAAAACATCTCCAGTTCTTGATGAGAGCTGCTGTGGAATTTTTCTGTTTAAAAGATATTTCTTACACAGTAATGTATAATTACATTTTAAGACTACCACCAGCAAAACACACTACACACGGCACAAATTCTTTTGTTTTTAAAGTCTGTGTTCTTTGGAATAGCCTTCCAAATTAAATAATCTTCTTTGTTCATTGTCTGTTTCAGGAGAAAGATTAAAAATTAGAAAGGTTATATATATGGTTTTAGTATTTGCAAGTAGTTTTCAAAATAAACAACATCTCTTTAACTACATTTAAATATTTAATGTATTTTCAAATCAAACTAAATTAAATTCAAAGAATATTTTTCAAACAAACCAAAATATTGTACCTAAATTTATTTTCACTAAAAAAATCTTTTTAAAATTGTTTCAGAAATCACGAAAAACAACAACTAACTGGTTTATTGATACATGTAGCATTGCTATCACATAGATGTATCCCAAGAGCACACTCGTCAGTGTCAGTGCAAATCTGTTTGTGCTGTTTTGCATACTCTATACCAATTCCAGCCGATGATGTACCATTATAGCCAGGTGGACAACCAGTGCACCTGTAGCCAGGGGACATATTGATACATCTAGTCTTAGCAGAACATGGATTTACTACACACTAAACAAATAAAAACCATGTAGATCAAAAATTTTTTAAAACAAAAGAATTTTAGGAGAGAAAAAAAAAAAGTATTGTATTATATCATAAAAAAAAATAGTGAAAACACAATTTTTAATTTCAAATTTTTGACATGTAATATACTACAATCATGGCCATATTATAAGAGACTTTTATCAAATTTTAGCACAAATTCACATTTGACGCATGTTGTAAAAATGACAAAAATGATAACAAAAACAAATGAGTACGGACTTGTCACTTCCATCCCTTAGATCCAGCAGAGAAAAAAATTTTAATTTCTAAGTTCTAAGTCTAAAAGTCTATTAACAAAAAGATAAACCTCAATTTGAATATACCAACGCTGGTGTAACCATATCTCTAAGTGCTTGCAGTAATTTATTTTCAATCAATAAGGTGTCCTAATGACGTATAAGTCTCATAATATTTTGACCATGATCGTACTTTATATTCACTAAGATTTGGCTAATCGGTCCATTTAAAAAGAAATCTTAAAAAAAGTAAAAAGAATTTTTACGATTCGATTATTTTAACATTAGGCCAACACCAAAACAAACATTTTTTCAAACTAATTTATTACAGAAGTGCCCACGGGTTTGGTTGAAACCTGCTACCTTCAATATTTTGTGAATTACACAAACAGACACACAATCAAAATAAATTAAATTTTCCTCTGAATAAATGCAAGGAAATATGCACGACCAAATTGACTTCAAACTAGGCCATAATAATCTGACATTTAATTCTGCATGCCTTTTACAAAAGAACATTGTAAATATTTTGGGATATCTCTATTTAAATTCTTTATGAAAATATCTTATATCTTCAGTTACTTATAATAATATAATTTTTGCATGTTTACAAACTTTTTTTTAATTTTATGGTATTTGAGATAAAATCTGATACTGTTAATTCAAACCAAAAGAAGTTTCCGAAAAATATATTTTTATTAGAAGCCACATCATATTTTATAAAGTACCGAGAGTTATTTATTCTAAACAGGAAAAAAATTTAATTATTCAAAAAAATTTCAAGTTTGTTTTTAAAAATTACATAAAAAATATTCAAAAAAATTATGTTGATTTCTAATTTTTTTTTTTTTTTTTATTATTTCAAAATTTATGTTTTGTTTATAAATACGATGAAATAATATCAAAAAGTTAAGACCAAAATAATTTTTGGGCTCAGTTAAGTAATCTAACTTTTTCCAATGAAAGTTTAATAAATTTGAAATTAATAAATTCTAAATTGAAAATAGAGCTAAAATTATAAAACTTCAGAACTTCAAGTTTTCAGACGTTTTCCGATTTTTTTGTGCAACGGATAATGGGTAAAGAATATACCACCAGCTCTATTAACAATTAGATAATTTCAGCAAACAATTCAGTTTAAGAATTTTTAAATGAAAAGATCTTTTAGCTAAGCTTTTTATGATTAGAGGACAATTTAATATTTTCCTAAGAATTCTGAATGCTGCAAAGATATCAAATGAAATACTACTCATACGCTGAGTGGTTGATAATCAGATTTGAACCCAAGACCTTGCAGTTGGGAGTCAGATGTTCTACCGACTGATCTATCCAGCTGCAGATAAATACTTAGGAGTAATTTATGAGCCTGATTTTGGAGTATTTAGTTATAACAAACAATCCCAAAATTAGTAACTATGAGAAACAAAATGTTCTAGCATTCCTATTTAACCATTTCATATTTGAGTTATTTTTAGAGATTTTTAAAAATACTGACTTAAAAAAATTAATAAATAGCTTTATATTTCTAAGGTAAATACTAGAAAAAAAACTAGACAAGTAAAACAAAGATCTTCAATAAAAAAACACAAAACCTGAATTCCTGCTACCATGGCAACTTTCCAAAATTCGAAACAAAATATCACTCTGATAAAAAACTGTAGGGCCAGAGGTAACAGAAAACTTAGCAAAAGATAATTTTCGGTCGCGATCCACTTGCTTTGACCACCCGCGTCCTTCAATATTCTTTTTGACCATTTTTGTTTTTTCATTATGGAAATCATTTTTTATTAGTGAACCATATTTCTTCAAAATTATCTAAGATTTAGCACAGGAGAATTTGCGATCAATTCACCACCTTTACTTTCACTTTCACTTTGATAGCCTGCTGAATCAAGATTAACAACATCTTGGACAGGTATAAAATAAATCACCTTCAGAGCAGTCACTAGAAATTTCATCTAAGGCTAATAAAATTTCATCAGGATTATTTAGAAGCGTATTCCGGAGCAACATTTTTATTTTATTTATTCAAAGGTTATAAAGATATGAAGTTTGTAAACAAACATGATATGGAAAATTTTAAAACGAACCTCAGGAGGAATGCAAAAAAATATTACATTTTCGCTGATGTTGTCACACCTTTGCTGATATATTACTCACAGAATGTTTTGGGAGCAATTTTGCTCAAAATTAAAGAATTAATAATGTGATGTTAAAAGGCGCACATATGTGTGCTTTATAGCACCACACATATGTGCGCATCTAGCAGAAAGCCGTAAAAAAGAATTAGAACATTAGCTGTCGAAAAAAGCTGAAAACTATCATTTTTGTGAAATAAATAGAATCCAAATTTCCAAAGATTATAACTTATTAGGAAAAATAAATTAGCACAAAAGCTGATTTTTGGTAAAACCGAGGGTGTAAAAACAGATTATTTAAAAATATATAAACATAAAATAAATGTAAACCAACAAAAATAATTTTCAGAGTTAAAAAAATTTTTTTTCCTGGTATTCCAAAATTTTTCAGGAATATACAGACATAATGCAGATGATCAATTTATTTTGAACTTACTTAAACAGTTTCCCTTACAAAAGAATACCCAGAATTATAAGCGGGTCTATTAGAAAATATGAATGAATGTGTGAATGAATGAATGCATGAGTAATATGAATCCAACTTATTTAAAAAAGCTGGAAAATTTAACAATAAAAGTTAAACAGCAATAATCTCAATGAAATAGGCATAAATTTGTCGTCAGGTAGCCCTGATTTAAAAAAAAAAAAGTACTAGAATGAAGATTAGTCATATCCCAATACAGAGAAACAAGTCACTCTAAATTATTTAGGGCCATTTAAGTAGGTTTAGATAAAAAAGATAATAATCAAATAAATCAAAACAAATCAAAAATAAGAAACAAAAATCAATAAAAATTAATCTAAATACTAAGGCTAAAAAATCAAAATAGTATGTAAAATATCGACAATATAATCGAAAAAATGATTTACCTCATCAATATCTTTGCATCCATTACTGCCATCTTCTACAAAACCATTAGGACATTTACCACAAAAATAATCAGCTTTACCTTCATTGTTGATAAAGTTATGACAAGTCACTCCATGGAAGCACGGGTTGCTTTCACATGCGCCTAAACGTTTTCACCGATATGTAATTTCATTATTCAACAAGCGCTGGATAACAGTTATTGAATAATGCTGTTTATTGCTTATAATGGCTTACATTTGAAAAAAACTTTCTGAAACAAAAATCATTCACACTGGTCAAAAATAACTCTCGCAAAAAAATAAATAAAAGGGATAATAAAGAATGTATAGCCAAACGGGCTATTTATCAATATTACTAGATGCTGCCATAAAAATAATTAAAAGGTAACTTTTACAGAAGTACATTTTCAAAGGTTAAAAAACTTGTATTTCGATTTTGTTTAAGAACAAAATACAATCGTTTTTGTGCTTTTTAATTTAAATACTCAGATTGATTATTAACTACAAATTATGCTTAAGCAACTTGATCAATTTTATTTGCTTTAAACACCAAAAAGGTTTATTTATTGCATTTTATTCTAAAGATTGTAACGAAATGATTGAAAATAATATTCTTCGTCAGAAAATTATAATGAAAGTCACACAACTTTTTGTTTAGCTTTCATTCTTATTCTAAAGTATACACTAAAAGATAAAAATATCAAAGATTAAAATATTCATGAATTTCAATGTATTTGTACAATGTATTTGTACAATATATTTGTACAATGTATTTGTACAATGTATTTGTACAATGTATTGAGCATACAGTTTGGTGAAAAAAGGGTTCTTAAGAAGTTTGATCATTTCAAAATATTACATATTCTATAAAACTTTTGAGCATAGAAAGGTTACAATAAAATTTAAAAACTTACAATAACCAATCAAATGACAAGATGAACAGATAGAGCAATTTCCTTTTGAATATTCAAATGGTTGACATTCTCGACACCCACGTTTCATTACCGTACTTTCTTTTCCAGCTCCACAACACTCACAGGTGACAGCACCGCTAACATTATTATACTGGCCAGGTGCACATAGCTGGCATGGTCCTGAAGGTATATATTATAAAAAGATTTTATTTATTATAAATTGTTATATAATTTTTAACTATTATTATTTTTAATTTAGGATAGCAGGTCCTGAAGCAATTTTTCTTTAGCACATCAAGGTTTGCGGAAAAATATAAAATAGACCCAGAATGATTTTGCATAGAATTTTAGTTAGGAGCAAGTAAATTCCACATGAGGATATGCTGGTTAAATTTTTTCTATTTTTAGTATAAAGTTTTTAAATAATTCAGTAACCAAATATTTAAATTTTTTAGTTGAACTTATGTGATGCTGCCTACAGAAAAATACCAATCACATCAAAAGTAGAAAGATTAAATTTATTAATTTACTTTAAAAAACAAGCATTTATAGCTAGAAAAGTTGGAAATTATACCTTTCCCATCACTGTAAGTCCCTGGCTTACAAATATACTTGACACCCTCATAGCAATTAGAACCAGGAGGACATGGTATACATTTGTCAGGACACCACTATAAATAAAAAAAATTAAGCTCAATCGTAAAAAAATGCATAAATCATACAATCTGTGCAGTTTACCACAGGAGCTGTCACAAAAAGAAGGATTTGTTTTGTGGCGGGTGTGACCTCATACAGTAACTGTTATTTCTTGTTTAACTTTGTAACCAATTCCTTATTCTCCAAACTTAAAATAACCTTGATATTTCAGTCAAACATACTTTTGTCTTATATATTTCTAAATGTAAAATAAATAAAAAATGCTTTAATTTTAATTTTGTAATTTAAATTTAATTTTGTAATTTAATGTTGTTTGTTTCATAATGCATATAATTGAAAAAAAACAATTATATCTTCAAAAAAATTTCTTTTAGTCCGTTAGAAATATTTGTTACTTCTCTAACGCTAACAATCTTTATAAGCAAAAGATTTAAGTGTTTTTGTACCAAAAAACAAAATTCAGAAAAAAATATTTTTTGCTCACTATAAAGCTATAAAGGAGACAAACAACTTCAAAATAAACTTCAAAAAATTAAACATTTATAAACATCGGCCCAGTATGCTCCGAGTAAAAATAAAAGAATATCAAATTCTCTTTAATTTAGTATAAGGTAGTGGCAGAAATGCAATAATATTCTTTCTTCTTCATCATTGTTACCTATATTGATAAGCGCGGCACTTTAATATTTTTCAAAGCGTAACACATGACTTAAACAATCAAAATAGAAAAACAAAAATTCAAAATTAGACATTGAATATTCATTTCAAACTGTAAAAATTTAAGAACATAATTCAACATAATTAACATAATCTTACACTAACCGTAATGTTGCATTTTACATGCGTGTTTTCAGGGCATTTCTTGATTATTCCATCATGGCAAAGCTGAAAAAAGATATACTTTATCGTTTCTAAATTTGAAAAATGTGAAAATAGCAAATAACAAAACAGCAAATCAATCAATCAATGTTGAAAAAACAAATAGATTTATTTTTAAATCAACTTTCACTAGTGTTTAGAACACCTGTGATAATAAAGTTCTAAGGTATAGGGAAAAGCAGATAAGAAACAGCAATTAAAGATGCACTCAGAAAGATAACCAATAAAATTAAGAGCAAAAAGTATACGATAGCTATGTAATCACAAGGTTTAGTTTTACCAAGACGACAAAATCCACCATAAAAGCATATTATAAATAGACTTATGAAGTCTTTGATTATAATTTATTCTAAGAACACACACACACACATATA
>JAUZNK010048624.1:0-16210 GCA_035046665.1 Euphysa ruthae
TAATTTTTAACTTTAATTTGCGGTTTAACCTTTTTACTGATTTTCTGTGCAACACACGCATTCACATTCATCACAATTTTATGTAAAATTGAAGTGTTTATATCCTGTGTAAATATTCATTTTAATAATAATGATATACAAAAATAGAAAACAAACGAAGCATGAAACTAAGTACAATTTAAATGCAAAAGATTATCGGGTGGTTAATGCTGAAAGTTTTTGAAGAGGTGAATAACATACAAAAGTTTTTTAAAGGTTATAATAAGAACGACAAAGTATGCTTTATGTGTCCAATTTGCTGACTTTATTTTATTTACTTATTTTCTTATTTTAACATCTTCATATAAAAAATATAATAAACGGCTCCTTTTTTTAAGCACCCTCTCTAAAGAACATCTGTATAAATTAATAAATGCACCAGGATTTACTGAATTTACTATGTACAGTTTTTCTTTGTAGTTTAGTGTTATTTTTGAAACATTCTATATAAATGTAAAATAAATCTCATGTATAGCGATTCTTATCGAAATAATATTTTATCTGTTGAGATAGTTATTCGGAATGGGTGTGTTTTGGGTGATAGCTTGCTTGCCAAACTATTTCTTTTGAAATAACTTTATTGTGGTTCCTTCCCCAGTTTTAATTATAATGATAACAACATTTTTTGGAAGTTTCAGCATCATACTACCTTCTTCTTCTTCTTAAACAGTTTTATGTTCTCATGCTAGCATGGGCTACCTGATATATAATATAAAATAGCAGTTTTATATAAAATAGATTCTTAAAAACAAATCTCTTTTGATTAGTATATCCAATCACATCTTGAAAACGATCGAAATCACTTTTCAGAGACTGTTTGAAATTTCTTTTGGCCTGAAACGGTTTGCAAATACTCAAAAAAAAACTATTCGCAGTGTTTGCAATAAAATGGTTAAACAATTCGCACACTATAAAGCGCTTACATTGGTTATGTATAAGAACCCATTACATTAAATGTTTACTATTTGTTGTCTTTATTAGACTAGTACTAAAAGAAAATAATAATAATAAAGAAGCTGAGGAGGACATTAATGCCAGCCAAGAATATAGTCATGAACCCCAAACACGACATCGAGGTGTAAAAATTACAACTCCCAATTTAACTTCTGCCTCAATGCTGCTCAGCTTATTGTTTGTTAAGTAGTGCATGAGACAAATAATAATTTTCAAACATTTGTGGCCTTGTATTTTGTATTCAAAATTTAAATATAGCAATGATAACCTTCCATATAGAAAATATATAACATTGATTCATGCAATCTTTTAACAGCCAGTAAACGATTAATAATTAATTATTTTTAATTAAATTTTCAAATAATATTCAAATATTTATAGAGTTATTTTTAATTTAGTATTAGTTTTACATATCGTTTACATTATGAGACTATGACAAAAATTAATTGTTTATTTTTTAGGTTCTTAGATTATTTTAACTTGAGTAAGTCTTTGAAATAATTTGATTTCAATAATACAAAATGTTTACAAGAAGTTGTTAGATAAAATAAAATAAACCAAATATGCATAATAAAAGATAAACCTGAATATTTCATTAGTTTTCAAACCGCAACATGTAACACAAAATATAGATAGTACTGTGATGATGTTCTATAGGTTTTTAAGTCTATGATATTGTATTTTCCTAAAACAGACACTACAAATCTCCAAAAAAGATATATCTTCATTGTCACTACTTTCTAAGTCGGAGATCGTTGATGATGCCAAATTGATAATGGATTTCCCACTTGCTAACGTCTTTCCTTTAGCGTACTTAGTGCGTGGTTGTGATTTTAGACAACCAAACCTTAGATTGGTACCAGAGATCTATTGCTGGATTTGGATAAAATTCTTTTATGGTGCCACACTCTTCACCGATTCTCAACAGGGCGTCTAACCGTTTTTTGGAAAGCTTGTTTCATAAATCAGGCCTTGTTTTGAAAATTATACCTGGCGTACAAGACTCCGTATTCCTTATTTTAAAATGGTGAATGACAAAATCGTATTCTAGCAACATAGAACAGTGCGGTCATAGGTAATACATCGGTTCGTAGGTAATACGGGATTGGAAAAAGTGATCTATTATTTATCGTTACGGTGCCTATATTTCCAACATTTAAGTAGGAAAGAACAAGAGAATACTTTTACCTTATATTTTAAACACTTGGCCTTGTGAATTTTTTTTCTCAAATTACATTTAAATCCTTTCTCTCACAATAAAACTGTTTTGAGGTTTTTCCTGTTGTTGCCATTATTAACTTTTCAAATTCTAGTCATTGTTCGTAAAAAAATACGATAATATAATAAAAATTTTTTTTTTTACTATTTTTTATCTGCTATTCACTCTTATTCTAAACTCCTTTCTGCTAAATAAATGTCTAGACAAATTATCTGTGTACAGTATTGGAATTTGCATAATCAATAAAATACAATCATGCATTCATTTAAACTCGCAAACTATCGCATAAAATTGAAAGAAAGACGTAATAGAACATATGTTATTCATTTAATCATTCTGTTTTAATAAAGTATAATTTACAGTGTAAATAAATTTAGGTAAACAAGAAATACTGAATAAAATTTGTATCATAAAAATGTTCATTTTTTATTTATACATATTTATATATAAAAGATATATTTACTCCACAATTTTAGCATTTTTTAGAATTTAGAATACGTAAAAAAAAAAAAATAAAACTTATATGTATTCTTTAAAATGTTTTAAAAGTTGCTGCTTCAACTGGAAAACTGCTGATACGTTGTGCATCATTATGATAATATCAATAGGTGTAAAACAAGCCTTGGCGGCAAGTTTAAAGAACATTGTGGCAGATCAAAGCTGTGATAGTCAGGAAGTGGAACCACAAAGATAAAGTAACTTGATAAAACAGTGATAACAAAATCTTGGCTTTCCTCAGTATAGCAAAAAAAGCTAACTTATTTGCCTTATTTCACTCATTTTGTAGGGTTTTTGAATTTACCTACCCATCCAAAAATAATTTTGTTATTTTATAGTAGCTTTGACAAGAAACTGACAATATCTCTTGCATTAAGTGCAATTACAAAATGGTGTAATTTTTAAGCTACAACTTCAAACTGTTGATTACAGAGGGTGTGCATCAGCATTTAGCATTCGTTATCTTTGCGAGAGTAACTTTCTTAATATTTACTTCACTTAAGAAACTGTGAGATTCTTTCACAAAGGTGCCTTACCTCTATGCCATGCCTGTAAATTCTGTTTAATGGTGGCTTTCTTTGTTGTTTCTGGTTATTGCTTAGTTTTATTATTTTTTAGATCACAGAGAATCCTGAAAATGTAATAGCATTTCGATTTAATGATATTCCAGAAATGACTCCCGAGTAAGTGTACTTCATTAACTTATCAATAAAGTAATGTAGCCAGGTTTTTAATACCAATATGTTGCCTTAGACATAGAAGCAGCTAGTAAGATAACCATTTCTGTCTATTTCGTTACATAAAGTGTACTAATGTTAATGTTTTGAATAACATTAAGCATGTCCTGAACCTGTTTATTTGGGAATACCTCAAAATGACATGGCGCTTTAAGTCTTTTTAACAGCTGTTTATTTTAGCCACCAAAACTCAATAAATTCATTAATTCCTTTAAAAATCTTACTATAACAGTAAATTTAACAATGTTTAATTTAACTAGTTTGTTTAATTAAAATAAAATTGAAGTTGCGAACCATTATATATTTTGAAAATTCTCTTTTTCTGGATTTTATTTAATATTTTTAGAGAGCTAATTCCCCTTTCTGAGAGTTTATACTATCAAGTACAAAGAGCTCTAGAACAGAGAGATGATTACGTGGAGGTATTTTTAAACTTAATATTAATAGACATTCACTGAAGTCATATTTTAAACTTTTTTACAAATTTGTGACTTGGTTACAGACACATAAAATGAAAAAATTGTGTCAGACTTGTATAGTTGTATAATAAAATTTTAATCTCAATTATAAAGTATGCATTCATGCCATTTCTTTTTGACTGAAGATCTTTTCTGTATTTTTATTAGTTTTTTTGTGCAGTTTGGTTTTATAGTAAAGGGTGTATTATCCTCCAGCGCCTGGCATGCTTAAAATAATAGCTTTTTTATAAACTATCTGAAAAGAACACATCAAAAAATCTTTTTTTGAGGAACTGTTAAAATGAGGTGTGAGATTAAGGAGAATCCATATAATAGAAATTTGAAGGGTATGAATGCTACAATATTTTGGCTTACTTAAGGTTATGAAAGGTGCGAGAACTGTGCTGATAATATCTTGAAAAGATATTTGGTTTCCAGGGAGTCAGATTTTCAAATGAGTTTTTGTAACTATAAATTCAATAGATTGAAATTATCTTATGGACATAGACTTGACCAACTTAAACCTATATTTCTTAAACTTAATAAGAGATTGGGAGCTTTTTATCGTGTATTTTTCAGAGAAGGACTAAAATGAGAGCCTGTTAATACTGTGGCATAAACGTGAATATACTAGTTATAAATGCAAAAAGTTACTATTATCCAAATATCTCATTAATGGCATTTATTCTAGGCAATGCTAGACTTGGCGTTGCAAGCAGAGGAGGAAGATCAACTCGCTGTTCCTGTGAGTTTCTTTTTTTATGCCTGACTTTAAAATTTCTTTTTCTCTCAAAACTTTTATCAAAATTGTTTCTTTACTATGTGGAATAACCAAATACTTTTCTTTGTTTAACAGGGTAATGATAAGGATCTAGATTCTTTTAATAGTATACATTTTTGGATTTAAAAAGAGTAATTTGTATTATCATGTTAGTGTACCTAATTCGCTATTTCCTATTAAATTGTAGCAAATGGTTGCATTTTTAGGTAGAGTTCGCTCAATTGTTGAGTCAAGATATTCAGGTATTAATGAAATTAAATGTCATAACCTTTGAAACCCTATAGATTTAATTGTAGGTGTGTTTTGATGACCTTAAACAAATTTCACAAAGAATTGAACTATTTAGCTAAGTTTAATTTGTTATATTATTTTTAAGCATGTGATGGAGATTAATAGCTGTTAGGGTAAAAAAGTAAGGTTCTCAGTTAATAAAGACTTGAGTATTTGTTTTTTTTTGTTGACATTGGTTTATTAGGAGTCACCAAGATTTCGCCAGCGACATCTCAGTCCAAGGACAAGTTTCAGATCACAGAACATACTGCAAGCAAATCGACAAAAAGTTACTAATCTACAATCTGAACTGTATGTGATAATATTAGTTGTTATTATTTTTTGTTAAAGCCTTTTTTGTAACAACGATAGAAAAATTGTCTATGCTATTTTGTGATAAGTAGCAACTCTAATTGTGGAAAGGTTTTTTAACTTGCTCTGTCCTTCCTTTGAATTATAATTATATTTGATCTGTTGTTTTAAATAAACTTATTAAAATGACTTTAATTTTAAATTATTTCCTTCTGGCATCACATTTTTATAAAATTTTTTAAGAGAGGTATGGATGTATGTATACAGAAAAGTTGTAGTTTACAGAAAAATTATAGCTTTCCAAAATGTTTTGGTGGTGCAGTGACAATACTATCCTCATGTTTAATATATTTATGTTTGTTTCTTAAAATTTCTCATTTTGGTTTTATACTTAATAATTTGATGTGCTTTGAGGTTTCTAACTAGTCTTGATATTATATATATTGTATTTACACTTAAAACTTTGCCTTTGGTTATAATTAATCTCAGGATGAATTCAATTCAGATTTTTATGGTGATATCTATCTCTTTTGCCAATTAATGAATTCAGATTGGTTAAGTATCTTATTTTGCATAGCATAGTTTATATGATACTGACAAAATTGATAATTTATACTGGTTTCTATTTTGTACATTAAATAACTGTTTGTGCAAATAATGTTTAATAAATGGTCCCTCAAAGGAAAAAAAGGGATATGAATTAATGTCTCTTTCTTAAATTGTCCAACAAAATTGCAGAATTTTTTGCAGAAAGTTATGTAGTGATATGGAGGGTAGTGTGGCAGAGCTTGATTTTCGAGAAAAATCATTTTTTGCCAGAAATAACCCTAAAAGGTCCAAAATGGCTAGAATCAATAATTTTTTGATTATCAACAAAAGTCGACTCGACTGTAGTTTTTTCTAAATTTTTGAATAATCTTAAAGGAGATCGTTTTCTAACATCCTATACAAACCACATCTGTGGAAAAACTTTGCTTTCAAGTTAATGGTCCAAAATGCTCTTGAATAATTGCAAAAATTATTAATTTTTTCAATGAAAATAAAACACCATTAAATGAGCGCAGTAAGATGAAACCAATTTAATTTCTCTTTCTGCGGGCACACTGGTGATAAATATAGGGTCGGCCGATCGGCATATTTAAAATAATTTCATCAAAAAATAACGGTCGATAATAATAATAATAACTGAAGTTTTTTTACCCATCAATTTGTCTTTCAGGAGCTCCTTGGTAAAGCATTAGATAACAAAACAATACGATATACATGTAGAAAATGCTATATATAGTCTACAAAAGAAATTATAAATATTTTACCAAACTTTATATTAAATATTATTTTCTCAAAAAGGAAAATATTTTTTTTTTTTACATCTGTAAATGAATATTATTATTTTTCTTAATTTCGAAAATATACGGTCAGTGGAGCCCGCAGACTAAGAAATTAAATTGGTCTCATCTAATGGTATTAATGATAATGAATCACAGAAAGATACATTAAGTGCATCTTTACAGTTAAATTATCACCAGTTAAAATTCTTCTTAAAAATTAAAAGTCTTTTACCCAAATTGGAGCCAAATTCAGCTTTGAAAATTTTATATTTTTTAGGAACAGCATACAATGTCTTTTTTCAAACTTTACATATTTATATAGACCCAGTAAGTTTAATTTTATGATTATCGCATGTTAAAATATTTTCTTCGTTGACCCAGGCCTAAAAGAAGCGAAACAAAAAACTTTTGTAGTCAATTTTCATTTCCTTAGCTGTATCTTTTGAAGGCAGAATAAAAGATTTGTTGTATTCTAATGATTATACGATAATTTAAAGTTCATTTTAAATCATAAACTATTTTCAGTGAATAGTGACTAGAACCCATTATGATCAACAAAAAACAAAGTGACGTTTTATATTATGTTCATCAGATTACTAAATGGAATTTTTTTGAACATAGGTCAGCTAGTCAAACATATCAGGGTCTCCTTGTTATATTGAACAATAAAATTGATTATGCTGGAATAAAAAATAAAATTACTTAATATGTTATTTTATGTTATTTATATGTTATGTTATTATATTAAATTTTTCATTTCTTCAGTGACGATCGATCTGCTTTGGTAGAAGATATGAAAGAAGAAATGGAGGAACTAAAACTCCAACTTAATGTTATACGAAAAGACGTATGTGTGTTATTTCATAGTTATCACCTTAGGCTTGTTGGGTTTTTACATTTCAATTTTCGATTTCCTAGAAATGTGACTAATGTCATTAGTCTTCTTTAAAAAAGTCTCTTAATGCAAGGCTAAAAGTCACTAATTAACGGGAAGCTAAAAGAAAAGATGAATAAAGCCGTTCTTATGCAGACAGGGAAAAAAATTGGTTGACGTTAAGTTTAAAGGATTGGAGGTCATAATCTGAAGGAGAACTGTCAGACGACAGAGTTCCACAAGCAAGCAGTATGTGGGATTAAGCTTGGTCTGTAACGTTAAAAGATAAGCGGAAGACGAAGATGATTAAGAACAAGAAGAAGTATTTTTGGTTCTTGTGAAATTCTTAAGTGAAGGTGTTGCTTCTTTCACAGTGACAATGAGGCCACATTTCTGCGATGGTAAAGTAATTGAAGATTTGAACAAATCTAAGGACTAACATGGCTAAGTGTACGTTTCTAAATTTGTCAAGAAGGTGAAAACATACAGAAGAGGCTCTGTTCCATAGATGACAGCAATACTCAATAGATGGTCAAATGGTAGCCTTATAATTATGAAGTAAACTCTTGGGTTGAAGGAAATGCAGCACCCAGAATAGAGATCCATAATTCATGGCAGCAGGTTTTGCAATGGATTCAATGTAAGAATTCCAAGAAATTTTATTTGTGAACATTTCGCCTAAAAATCCAATCTGCATAGATTCAGTTACCATACATCAGCATAAATGGAAAGAAAGATTTCCTAAAGCTGTTTATAGAAAGAAGCTTTGTTTTTGAAACATTGAATGACACCATCCATATCTCATTTCATCCAACAACAGTGCAAACATCATGGAGATCAAAACTTCTATTGTGCTTTCCAATTTTATAAGGCTAAAATAGAAGAAATAATTGGTGTGCTGAAAGTAAATTGCTTGGATGATCTAATGGATTATTTATTGTTATTAACAATTTTCTACATATTTCATTTTATGTATCTTAAGTATGTTCACACATTTATATTGCACATTTGCATAAAAATTTATAAATTCTTCTTTTTCTTTTCTCTAGAATAAACTACTTGTCAATGAAGCAGCGTGGGCAACCTCGTTACGTGATGAGCTGGATGTTACAAAAGCTCAGGTATGTTTTCACAAAGTTCTATTTGATATTTTTCATGTAAGGTTTATAATTTTTGTCAGTCAAAAAATTTTTAGCAGACATAATAAAAATTTTAAAGTGTAAAAAATATCATTCTGGTAATCAATATTGATAAAATGATATCAACAGTATTATTTAAATGTTATAACTCCCATTATTTATTATTATTTTTTTTTTTTTTATTTAGCTTGAGGATGCAAATAAAACAAAAGCTGAAAACATCAAGCTAAAAGAAAAAATACGAGATGTTGATATATTCAAAAAGCAATATGAGGTAGGTTCAATATGAGGAACAGTTCAATATGAGGAACGGTTCAATATGAGGAACGGTTCAATATGAGGAACGGTTCAATATGAGGAACGGTTCAATATGAGGAACGGTTCAAAGTTCAGGGAAAGCACTTGAAAAGCATTTGTAATTTTAGAGAAAAATTGTTTAATAAATTCATATCGTGGAAAATAGTTCATAAAAGACAGAAAATGTAGATTTCAAAATTAGACATTATACAATGACATTTAAAAAAGCGTTAATCAAAATTTTGTTGATGATAACAATTTAAAATTTTAAATGAAAAATTTTTATATGGTGCCTAAAACATGACATAACTTAAAATAAAGGTTTCAAAAAATAACTGCTTATGAACTTTTGGAAACTTGTATACTTTGGCTCAATGTGTGTAGCAGCATCCAAAATGTTGCCTACCAAATATTGTATTTAGATTTAAGTGCAGGTAAGCATTCTTTTAATAATATATAAAAAGTTGTCATTGATAGATATTTTTCTAAGGTTTTATAAAGTTTGTTATTATTATTAGGAGCTAAAAGAACAATATGAGTTAGTTTATGAAACTAAGATGCAGTTGGAAGAAAAGGTGTCAAGTTCAATTTCAAAGATAGACCATTACAGTAAGTTAGATTTTTTGTGCATGTGCGTGTGAGCATGTGCATATGTGTGAGCTTGTGTGTGCATGTGCATGTGTGCACGAGCGTGTGTGTGTGCATGTGTGTGTGCGCGTCAGCGTCTGCATGTGTGAATATGCGTGTGTGTGTGTGTGTGCATGTGTGAGTGTGCATATATGTGTGTGTATGTGTGTATGTGTGGGTGCATGTGTGGATAGGTGTGTGGTTGAGTGTATGTGTGTGTGTGTATCCACAGGTGCACATGTCTGCAGATACGTGTCTGTGTGTGCGAGTGTCCATGGGTGCGCATGTCTGCATGTCTGCGGATGTGTGTGTACAAATATGCATGTTTTTGCATGTGTATGCGTGTGATCATGAGTTTGGGCATGTGTGTATGCGCATGTGAGCATGTGCACTTGTGTGTATATTTGTTCTTTTTTATTTTATGTCAATGTGTTCAAGATAAAATTTTGTAGTTAAACAGTAAAAAAATTGTTTTTTAGTTTCAATTGATCAATCCAATGATTTTATCAAATCCAAAAGTTCTTTTTCTTCAAATGTTGTTTTAATTAAGTATGTTTCAAAAATTATTGAATGTTGATATGATGTTTCTTTCCAAGTACTTTGCTCCTTTGACTCATTTTGCCTAAACTCATGTTTCAATTTTTTTTAAGTCTTCCAAATTAATTTTAATGAACATTTCTCATTAAAAATACATTCTAAAAACTCTTTATTGTTAGTTCTGCTCATTGTTAGGTAAATTTGAAGGAGAAAATTCAAAGCTTGTTTCACAAGTCAAGGCTCTCATTCAAGAGCGAGATGATGACCAGGCAAGAATGAGAGAACTTATTGACCAAGTTGCTAAGCTAAGCATGGAAAAGCAAGAAAGGTACTGTATTGTACTTAAAGTTTTAGATTAAATTCCTTGTTTTGCTGATGTTGACCTCTCCCATATGAAGTGAAACCCCATACAGTTGATAATTTGTGCTGAAACCTTTTAAATTTGCCAGTTTTTACACATAATTAAATCAAGCAGTGTGCCAAATGTATTTGAATTTATAAAGTGGTCTTAATTTAGACATGTGTGGGGATGTCCAGAAAAACTTATCAGTTTTAGTTTTGTCTAAAGCGTATATGGTTTTTTTGTTCTGAAAAATAATTAGATTGAAAATTTTTGCTTGTCTTTTTGATTCATATTAATTTTTGAAAAATTAGCAAAATTTCATGGCTTGATTTTATCTACATTTTTGCAATAGCTGCAACTTGTTGAAAGTTGAAAGTTATATGAAATGCCCACTTTTTTAAACGCTTTGGCTGGTTCCTATAAATTTTTCCTCATTTATTCACCAATTTTTCACTAAAACTGCTGATCTATTTCTTATGAAGTTTTTGTATGAAGCACCAAATGGAAAGAAAATATTTTGACAAAAAAAATAAATGTGCTGCAGCTAAACATGCCCAAAAATATAATTTTAGGTTTAAAATCGATTATTTTAAAACTTTCTTAAAGTAGTTGCATTACTTTTCTTCAATTGTATTTTGAATTCAGTTAGATCACTATATCTTAACTTGTATGGTCATGCCATAAATCCATCTTTGTGTATCCCAACTCGCAAATGAATCAAATTTTATCCAAAAAATGTTTATTTTTCTGTAAAAATTATGCTAGAAAATACCCTATGAAAAAATTTATGGATTTTTCTTGAAAGCTGTTGTTTTTGGATCCCTAGCGAAGCTGACTGGAGTCTTATAATTTCACTCATAATTGCCTGTCTTTCAGTTTGCCTGTAGTATGAAGTAGGTCCTTAGAATTTATTTATTTGCCTATTCACTGGCCTAAAGTTCATGAATTTTTCCAAAAGGAAATTTTTGGTTATTGATCATCTGTTAATGAAATTTCCTAATTTTCTCTTTGAAATATTTTATTTGAAATTATACTAAATTTTCAGTATTATTTCAATGTAATTCAGGCAGAAAAAGTTTTTCCAGGCAGCATAGATACAGGTAGCATAAATATAGGTAGCATAGATACGGGTAGCATAGATACGGCAAAAAAGTTTCTAATGCTTTAAAGTTAAATTTAAACTATTTAGCTTGTCGGCGTATTCTTCAGTAAATGCTGAGTTAGATGGTCTACGGATGCAAAAACAAGATGATGGTAAGTATGATGTTACACAAGCTTTTAGTGTTCTTAACAGAACGACAGTACATTGAATGTTATTTAAAGGTGTAATGTTTTAAAGATCATAGAGTTTGAGAAGCAAAGATTTTTATTATTTGAGTGTATTTTTTATGCTTAGTTATGCGTAATTTTTAATAGTTCTGAATGATCACAGGAATGCTGCAGTACTTGGGAAATAAAGTTTTTATATGCTTAATTTTGACTGGAATTTTTCTGATTTCTGTTTTTCTTAATACTGGCTCAATTACTTTTTCTTATTTAAAATATTTCTATTTATCTTTTGTTTCTTTTGAAATGTATATTATTTTTTCATGTTTCAGACGTTTTGATGCATTTAAAATGTTTCGTATTTTTCGTTGCTTAAAAAATTTTTTTTTTCATGAAATTTCTGTATTTTTTTTTTAAATTCTTTGCTTGTGTAATTTTTGCTATTTTTCATGCTTAGAAATTTCATTATGTTTATTGAAGTATATTTATTGATGTATATTAATTTTTCAGGTTTAAATGTTCCATTACTTGTGGAATATAATCAAACAACGTAAGTAGTTTTATTTAAATGCTTCGATGTATAAAAATGTCAAAAGAAATTTTTTTCTTGACATGTTTAAGCATATTTACTTTTTGGGAATTTACTTTCAATGTAGGCGAACTTATGTAACTTTGAATTATTGAAATTATTTTCATATTTTATCTGTGAAAGAGATTTTATAGAGTATAATTGTCAAGGTTGACTGTCAAAAAAGTGGCAAATAACTAAGGACTCAAATAATATATTTTTATTCCAATCTTTGATTTCGTTCTTTTTTAGTTAATCTTCAGGTGAACCTGGAAAAACATTTTGTGTTCCTGTAAATAAGTCGAAATTTGCCGAGTCTTGCTGGGTGTTACATCATTGCATACATTGATATTTTATTTGTGCTTAAAAAATGTTAGGATTTATAAAAAAATATGCAAGATCTTTAGTTTTATTTAATCTTATTATAGGTCTTCTGATTTGTTGAGCCTGGAAAAAGAAAATAAGCGTTTGAACAATCTTATACTTAGTTTGAGCGATAACACGTCTGAAAATGAATTAAAGGAAGTGCAGCAAACAAATGAACTATTATCAGGAAACCTTTTCGAGTATAAAAACATGATCACCATATTAACTAAGGTAGGAATCTTCTCTCTCGGTGTTGTTATTGTAATCATTATTCTTGTTGTCTTGATTGCCTAACCTTGTTATTGTCAGTTCGCAGGACTTGAACTTGCGAAAATACAATTTGATTTATTTAAGAATGAAAAAGTTCTTCCTTAAAACAATAATTAATTGTTCTGAACCCAAAACTCTGTTTCGCAGACTGCTTAATCAAACGAGATTTCCTAGTTTCTTTATCTTTTAATTTTAAATTTGTTTTGATATTTTAATTCATCCTAAATAATGCTTTTTCTGTTAAGTGACATATTTAAGGGTTACCATAATACTTTTGCGGGTTATCATGGTACTTTTGCTGAGTTAGACAGTTTTTTTTATCTTAGTGGAGCATATTTTCATATGGATTTAGTTTTGTTAATATTTGTACATATTTTGATAATTATTTTTTTCTTTTTTTAATTTAAATTTTTATGCATTTTTATTGCCAACTGTTATTTATGAAGAATCGTCTCAGGTGGTTCATTTTAAAACAAGTCATACATACCACGCTCAAGCATTCTTCAATCTCTAAATAACCATTTTATATTTTTTGAACTTCGCTTTTGGATCCCTATGATTTCACCCAATTTTTCTTAGAATTTTAGAATTTTGCATGAAGGCATAAGGCTCTAATACAAAAACACAACAGTTTTAGATTTTTGAAAGTATATTGAAATCGGTTTATTACTTTTTCTTAAATTTTAAGACATTTTTTACAATTTTTTTTTCAGACCTGCATATTACTCCTTAAGTTAATTTTTTTGAAAAGTTTAGATTTAAAGATTTTTTAGAATCATAAACAATTTATGCCCAAAATTTTGTATTTTAAAATTTTTGTCAAAGTGCTTTGTTTCAATTCTGCTTTACTTTTGGTAAGGTTTGGAAGATTAAAATTTTTTAAAAGAATTTAAAATATAAGGCTTTTCAGCCATAGATTTTATATTTTATTATATGAGAGCAAATTATATTTTTTCAGTACAGGGCTAAATTTCCCAAAATGCAATTTTACATTTTAGAAATCTTTTTACATTCTAATTCTGCATTTGATAAAATATAAAATTCTGAAATATTCAGAAAATTGCTTAATCTTATTGTGCTCCTATTATACAAAAGGACGTTAATCAAAATCAATTATATTGATGAAGTCATAAAATAACATTTTGTTAAATAGCTTGTTTCTCGAATATTGATTTTTCTCTAACAGTGATCATACTGTATCTATGATGCCAAAAAGGGACTGAGTTGATTAAATGTCCTTTAGTGAAATGGGAAGACAATAATACAGGTTTAAACGTATTATTTATATTTATATTAAAACAGCATTATACAAGTAAGGGATTTCTCTATTTTTTTAAAAAAATGAGTAGTTTTATTGATATTGTATTTATTTATTCACTCTATAAATAATTTTTGAAATAATTTTACTGTTGATTTTAGAGATTGTATAGTGTTTTTATTATATAATAATAAACACAAGTCATTTTAAATACTGTATTGTTGTCTTTTCATCCATTATCAAAATAATAATGAAATAAAATTTCCCCACATGCTCTCTAAGAAGTCAGGGGTTGTTGAGGTTGGATTTTAAAGTTGTTAAAGTTGATGGTTGTATCAGTACCCTGCCAGTAAAAAATTCATTTATTATTTGACTGATCTTGAACATCCCTAAACTTCAAATTTTCAATTTTTTTTCTTTATAATAATTTTAATCTTTATAATCCTAAAAAAATTTCTACAATTGTATTAAAATTACTCAGGAAAGAGTCAGGATTTTTCTTTAAAGTAGGAATTCAAAGTGATCACAAAATATTTCAGTGAAAGGACCGTAACTCATTTTGGCAGGTCAATTTACGAAAATCACACAAGCCATTAAGGGCAGACTTATCAATATTGTATAACAAGGCATATCACACTCTCTAGGAGTGTATGCATTTACTTACAGTTTCTTTAAATTTATATAAGATTTACACTATGGTTTTGTTTTTTATTGATCTGCTTCTTGTAACCAAAGTAATATCAAAGGAGCTAAGTTTTACCTAATAATTTCTTGAACATTTGTAAGTTTATTCACTCCGCTTTCATATTCTTCAATTTCTGTAAACTGTTGAAGTTATCAAATGAAAAAAGATGAAAAAATGTTCAGGTAAGCCATGGAAAGCACAATTTTTTAAATAGAAAAAAATCTAGAAAAGCTTGAAAGTAAAAGAAATATTAAAATTGCCTGAAACAAATAGCAGCCTTTTTTTGATTAACAATAGTTTATTCCTCATTAAACTGATGGTTTTAGCTGTTGTATGAGTGCACATCAGAAGTTCCTTCTAGAATGCCTGTGTTTAAAAACAATATTAAGTGGTCAAGAGGCCGGCTTTATTTAATAAGTATCAGGAAACAATGTCATAATGGAGAAGTGATAGGGAGTATAGATTTGAAAAAACATGTGTGTGTGGTATTGTCATCAGATTAAGGTGAGATTTTAATTTTATTCTTAATCCTTTGCATGCCTTAGGCAAAATTCTAATCTATAGACCTGCCATTATTAAGCTTGTTCTTGGTTAAAGAATTTGTAAAAATTTATTTATTTTCATTATGTGGAATTTTATTGCAAAAATTTTCTCACCAATCTTCGATTGGGCGAAAAAAGTAAAAGAAATCATCTAAATTTAAATTTATTGTAGCTTGAATTTTTTGGTGATGAATGGGCCAAAAAAATTAAGTTTTTGGTCAAGAAAAGTTTGAAAAATTGAGAATAGTAATGAATATTAGGCCTATTATTTCTGCAGTATAAATATTTTCAGCAATTGATTGTGTGGGCAAGAAGGCATGACAAAAATTTTTCTCAAAAAGCTACTGTGTAAATTTGGATGGTGTAAAAAAAAAATATTATTCGTGACAATGTTTTGGCAATTTTATACAACATTAATTCGGATTTCAAAAAATAAATATTTTATAAAATACCATAGTGTAATGATTTCCTATGGTATTTTACAGATTTTAAAATAAGTCTCTTCATTGTTCTCCGCTATACCAACTACCATCAAAAGAACAAAAAACAATTTGAAGGAACAATATATATATTGTAAAGATTTTCGTTGGTTGGTTTTGATTGGTAGTTTTTAAGCAATTAACAAATCTGCAAAAATAGACCCCACGTGGTCAATAAGTATTTAAAAAAAAAAGATTTTTGGTTTGTTATGTTTATGTTAGTGTTTTCAACGAACTGATTTATGTTCGTAATATTTATTTACTTCTAGTCTCCATTTTAAGGTTGCCAAATCCTAAAATGCTATATGTACCAATTAGACAAATCTTGGCGGGTATACTTTTTTATAATAACTTTGTATAAAT
>JAUZNK010048635.1:0-16210 GCA_035046665.1 Euphysa ruthae
AGTATAACTCCAATGAAAATCAGCCTTTATATATTTGAAGATTTTCTTTAACATAGCAGATAACCTACCTGCGGAAGATGAAGATATGAAAGAAAACAAACTTAACTAAGGAAATGGTGACAGAAACTCCGGTATTTAATTAATCGTTAAGAAACAGGTAAAAATATTAAGCAGATGCAATTTTAAACGTTTTTAGATTAATTGAAGATAGAAGACTATAAACAATACTTTTAGAAGTCAAAATTTTTTATGGCAATTTTTTAAAAAAATTAGGTTCGCAATTCCTAACTTTACACAAAAAATTGCTTCGCAATTTCCTTCCCTTTCACGAAATTGCTTCGCAAATTGCCATAGCGAAGCTGAGAATGCGAACCCTAACTTTGGTTTTTAATAACATAACATATGGGGGCGCCTCACGAAGACACTGAAAAGGCACCGATCATAAGTGAAACTCGTCGGACAATTAGTCCGACGTTTCATTAAAAATTATAATGAGCCTTGTATATATATATTAAGAATGTTCTATCTAATTTTTAATACTTCATAAAGAATATTTTATGGTAAAAAAAAAGGGTTGGCAATACATATAACATACATGTAAGCAACAACATATAGGCCTCACATCTTAGAATAAATTATCACTAAATTGACATTTAATCTAAGCTGGCTCCTAATTTTTACACGAAAAAGGACTTACCAGTATAATCTTTCCATTAAGAATAGAACTTTTTGAATTTGTAAAATCTACAATCGTATCAAACATATGAAAATTAGTTTTGAGCTGTACATTAGCACAGGCTACTGCATCTGATGTTGAGTTATAGTTAAAACTGATTGATCTACCAATGATTGTATATTTATTATAAAGAGATAATGTGATGTCATTCACAATATTTCTGTACAAGCCGATTGTATTCATTTGTCCATATTTACCGCTCAAATCTCCCATAGCATATTCATCAAATGATCCTAAAGAAATTTCAAAAATGTTAACTATTAGAACAACAAGCTATATATTTTGTCAGTTTTTAAACAGACCTCCATTTTAAATGTCACAAAGTCAATCCTTGAAATGTTGGATTTCATGAAATATTAAAAATTCTTTTAAATATACAAATGATATATATATTAATATAAAAATTATAAAAATATCAATATAAATATAAATATTAATAAAAATATTAATATATATATTAATATAAATATTATTATAATATAATGTTTATACAAATACACTTTAATCTCCGACATAGAGGAATGAAGCAAATTTTAAACAAGAGCTACTCCATTCTCAACAGTTCTGACGCAGAAACTTTTCATTTAAATGGTAGTTCGAACTCATTCCTCAGAATTAACCATGGCAAAAGGCAATTGCTGTGGACACTGCTGTTGACATAATTACCATCGGCAATTTTCTGTATTTTCGCATGACAAGATGTCCATTTGTTATCATGTGCTTAACAAACTTAAAATAAATTTTGTCGATTTTAAAGTCATAATTTTAGAAAGTAATCTTTCTTTATATTAATTTCTTAAAAAATAACTACTTAAACTACCTTTTCAATTGCCATGTTATCGTAGCTACCTTCCCGGGCCTGCTTCGTCAATCATAATAATAAAATTTGTTTTTACACACCAAAAAGTATTTTAATGGAATATATCAACAAAAATAATAAAGCCTATTCTTTTCTAACGTATATATTTAAACCTTCGAATATATACAAAAAATAAAAATAGAGTTTGTCATATAAAAAAAATCCCTAACTAAACTCGAGCTACAATAAATTTGAACACAGCAAGCATATTTTTTGGTGGTACCACCAAGAAGAATCTTCAAGTGGCTAGCAAAGCTTCGGTTCCATTTGTTGTATTGTGTTGTTTCTTTACAAAGTCAGGGTGGGAAGAAATATTGTGGGTAGTACTTAAAACTTTTCAAAATTTCTTAAAAAATAGATAACTATAATTTGCCATTCACTCTAATCCAAAGACATTTAGTTTAGATTACTGATGGCTTTAACAAATATTTGCAATATTTACTATATTTAAGAGGTGTTAAACATTCAAATATCAAATGAGATTGTCTTTTTTTTTTTTACGATGTATAATAATAAAGTTTGTATAATAATGTAAAATAATAAAGATTTTTCATTGCTGAAGTTATCAGCTTGAAGTTAACTTTCGTGCTCTTGGAAGAGTTGAATAATAGTTTTATGGTCTGATAATTCTATTGTCTAAAAATTCATTTTTTCAAATAAACAAATCTTTTTCAGAACATATTTTAATATGCTGGTATAAATGATCATTAAGTTTTGTAGCTATAAAAAATTGATAAATGATTAATCCTTGTAAGTATACCTATTTTTTTTTATTATACAACTTATTTTGAATAACACTGAGTTTATTCCTTAAATTACTTTTTTTGTATGATGATAATTTGACATAATCCTTCCTCTTAATAACAGAGCAGAGCTTCTTTCACTTTACTAATAACCAGAATTCACCAAAATGTGAAATAGAAAATTTATCATAAACAGCTTTTTAAAGCTCTTAACAGATTATCTGCAAACTTTTTATAATTGTGGCTTGACTGTTTTTTCGTAACCTTGGATACGCATTAAGTATGCATAATTATAAACTTAGACTCAAACTAAGCGGTTAAGGTGTTATAACAATTCGCACCTTTCCTTTTCATACTTTTTCTGTGAGTTTTGCAGCAAGTAGTTTAATGCAAGTATAAAAAAGATAAAGGATAGCAGCAAAAATAAGGGTAAAATATAACTTAAATAATTCTAGCGTTTTTACTAAAAAAAAAGTCTGAATATATTAATTAAGTGTTATGTAGGAACCAATCAGACAATCTTATTAAAGAATTGATTCTAGCAAACGTTTTTTTTTTTATTAAGTTCTATTACGTATTAAGTTTTCATGTTAATGACAATGAAATTTTGGTATCAAAATGGTATCAATATATGGTATCAAAAATTATGATTATTTGCATAAAATTAAATTTCTAGATCATTCCAGTAAAGGATCCAAAAGTATAATTTAAATTATTCTAGCGCTTTTACTAAAGAAAAGCGATTTTTCATCAACGAGCTATTTTTAAAAAATTATTTATTTCAAATAAGCAAATCCTTTTCAGAGTATATTTTAACATAATGGTATAAATGATCATTAAGCTTTGTAGCTTAGCTATAAAGAAGTGATACACGTTTAACTCTTGTAAGTATATATCACCAATTTTTTTTTAAATATACAACTTATTTTGAATAAAACTGAGTTCGCTCATTACTTTTTTTGTATGATGAAATAATATGACATAACTAGATTTCAGAATACAACACTCTTCTTCCTCTGAATAACAGAGCTTTTTTTTATTTATTGTTAACCAGAATTCATCAAAATGTGACATAAAAAATTTATCATAAACAAACAGTTTCTTTAAGTAGCGATCCTAAATAGAATATCTGCAAACTTTTTATATGTGTGGTTTAAATGTCTTTTGTCATAACCTTGGATACGCATTAAATATGCGTAATTGTAAAGTTCGACTCAAACTAAGCGATTAGGGTAATAATAATTATAATCCACCCCTTCCTTTTTATAATAATGTTTATGTGAGTTGATCTTTTGCAGTAATTTATGTTTTTTAACGCAAGTATAAAAAAAATAGAGGGAGGGGCATTATTAAGGATAAAATGTAATTTAATTTATTCTAGCGTTTTTACTAAACAAAAAAAAAGATTTTTCATTAAGTTATTTTTTAAACAAAGTAAACATTTTTATCCTACCTATATAGTACACAAAAAAATATGCACCGCAATAAGATTATAAAAACGTATTTATGATCAACAAACAAAAATCGAAACTGAATTTCCATAAAGTAGGAGGACATTGCAAAAGTCTAAATAATTAAGTGTTAAAAAGTGTTAGGAACCAACCAGACAATCATATTAATGAATTGATTCCATTTTTTTTTTTTTTTTTTTTTTTGATAATTACGTGGACTAAGTTACCTTATGTACTCAAGTTTTCACAGTTTTCACATGTTAATGACAATGAAACTCCTATAATCAAAAATTATGATTAATGGCATAAAATCAAATTTTTAGATCATTTCAGTAAGGGGATGCAAAAGTACAATCTGTTCTGCATTTTTGCATAGATAGATGGTTTTTGCTTTATGAAGAAAAAATTAATTTCAAACAGTGATTAAAGATTATTAAAGCCAGGTTTGATACCAAACCTTTTGAGTTACCAGCGTTGAATGAATTAACTCTTGATTTAATGTTTGAAAAAGATGATCCTAATGCTGAAATGGTGAATATTATATCTGCTCTTATGAAACTCCTTCTTGAAAGAGCTATGGAAAGGGCTATGTTCTCCACAGCAAAAACTAAAACCTTTTCGATAACCAATCTTACTAATGTGGCACGATTTAATATTTCTATTTTTCACAAACAACGACAGAAAAGTGGTGGGGTATTTTACAAAATGACTAAATACCATGCTTTAAGCTCATATAATCAATGGCAGAAAATAAACCAACAAGAGATAGGGAAGGAAATATAATAAAGAAATATAACAAAAAAATATACAAAAAAATATATAACAAGCACAGACCTTGTATAAACTATCTTTTCTTATTTTTGTAATAGATTTAAAATGATAGCAACAGTTAATAAAATGGATAAGTGTGTTCTTAACAACGATAATTTTAAGGAAAATTCACAAAATGAAACATTGACTTAAATGATGTATTAAAATAAGCTGTTGGCCCTTGCCCTTAGTCACTAAGAAAGCATGTGCAAATTGAAGAACCAACAAAGCAAAATTGATGCATTTTCTTAGGAAAAACGTAGAATCTGCTGAAGAAATCAATGACAACCACGTAACCATGATAGATGGTTTGGCAAATGTTTGAAATATCAAGACATCAGTGAAACCTTCACACAGTTTTCTGAGAAACTTCTACTCTCATCCCAGCTCTAGGAAATTCATCCAAAAGATTAAATGTTGTATTCGTTAGATAAATGAAACTTCTACATGTCAATCATGGCAGCACAGATGATCTTGGTGATGCCTTGATTAGCTTAAAAACTATGACTGGTTGTGACAGTGTGAGTGCTTTTGCAGGAAAGGTTGAAGCCAAAGCAGTGAACATCTTGGCTCATCCTGGAAATTGAATGATGAGGTTAAACCATCAATTGGAATAGCTTAAGGGTCAATTATATAAAGAAAAAGGTTATTCCATCAACTTAATAAGATACACAATTTACTGCTCAAAACAAAGTAACATGTCTGGTCTTGATATGCCCCCATGTCACTCAGCATTTGTGGTGCACTGCAAAAAAGCTAACTACCAATCAAGGGTACAGAGACTTGTGTTAAGAAGAAATTTGGATTATCCATCACCATCATGGTTGAGAAATGAAAACTGGTTGCCAGACGAGGTAAACATTACAACAACAGTGCTGAATAGAAAGCAAATTATGTACTTTAGTATCTAATTTTTAGATAGTTCAAATGTTTCCGTTTGCTTTCTGAAAGTTTCTTGGTGTTTTTGCCTTAGGTTTAGGTACTGTAACTTTTGGCATGCGAACGCAGCTGGAAATGTACCACTAGTTCATGTTCTTGCATTGATGTTGACTTTCAATGGATTGAAACTTGCAAATTAAAAGATTGCAAGAATATGCACGTGGACTCTGGCAGTGATAGTGATAAAGCTGAAGGTCTTTAAGACGACATAGTTTACTTTTCCAGAACAGTTCATGAAAAAAAAAAACTTTTGTTTAACATATGTATCTACAGTTGTATCTAAACCTTAATCAAAAAATGGCTCTCAAGTTACAAAAACATAAAATGTGAAAATGTATATAGCACATTCAATTGATTATCTAATTCCTCCACCACTTTGAACAGATCTTGATATATGCACTAATTTCATAGTTCCAACTGATCAAATTTTTATTGGAGTGTAAAAATAGCTGAAAAGATTGTATACAAACGTAATGCTATATGATAAGCTCTTATAAGTACACATTAAATATTTAATATTTTTGTATGCAGCCCTCATTTGCATGAAAAAAAGCATAAATACTTCTCAAGTATCAATTTTCAACTTTTTTCAGAATTGCCGCCCTATTCACCAGTTTTGAGCCTAAAATGACCTTTGCCTATCTAATATGTTGACAAGCAGATTATGTTTATTTTATACATAAAGAACAAGAAAAACATCAAGTTGCCTTTTCTCCAAAGGTGAGACCTAAAGTAGGCCGATCTCATGGTCTAAATGGATGGAAATTGAAGAGACACCAACTTTTTGACTTCCAACCAGACAAAATTTATACCGGATTAACAGAAGGGGATTTTTTAAAACAAGATATGCTAACCATAAAGCATTTTTTAAATACGTGCAAAAAATATTCAAAATAACTTCTCTTTCAAGCTATGTCTGGGAAATGAAAGAGAAAGAAAAAATAACTCCAAAATTATTGCGGGCCATTTTTAAAACAGTAACACTATACAAGAAAA
Organism: Euphysa ruthae; assembly: GCA_035046665.1. Classification (NCBI taxonomy): domain Eukaryota; kingdom Metazoa; phylum Cnidaria; class Hydrozoa; order Anthoathecata; family Corymorphidae; genus Euphysa; species Euphysa ruthae. Next base: position 6,535 of record JAUZNK010048635.1, read on the forward strand.
CTTCTAGAAAAAAAATACCCACTATGCTTACAAAAAAAATTGTAAATTATTTCTTACAAAAATTAGGTAGAATTATTAAAGACAAAATCAGAGTTAATATCGAAATTCTACCATGAAAATAAATTTGGCTTGCTAATTATAAAACAAATGATTAATTGAAAAATGCATCCTAAAATTTTAGTTTATGTTAAAATTACCCAAATTCTATTTAATAGCAAAATTATAACATTTAATTTCATTTCCTTAAATATTTAACAGGTAGCATTCATTAGAATTGGAAATTTTTGGATTTTAACAAAATTTTAATTGTTGTGATAATTTTACGAAAAGCACTTATTAAACACTGTTTTTCAACACACCACATGAATAAGTAAAATAGCTGTTTTTTTTTTATTTGTCTTTTTTTTTTGATTCAGGAATTTAGGAAGGAATTTTGGCTAAAATATTTTTCCCAGTGGCTACAAGATTTTTAAAAATTTTCAAGGAAAGTTATGACCTTCTTAAATAGGTCGGAAAGTTGAACTAGTCCAAAATGTGAAAAAAAAAAGTGACTGAAACTGAATTACTTTTTTATGATATAAATATAATATACTGTTGTTAATACGTTGCTGAAGTCGTAATTTTTGTTGCGGGGGACTAATTTATAGGACAAAGATTTTTTTTTCCTTTTTGGTGAACATTCTGCGGGTAACACAGATTTTAAGAAACTTCCATATTGTCTAACTAATAAGAAGTAACTAAGAGTGAAAATTGTGACAGAAAATGTCAAATGACTTGGGTTTCAAATTACCGTTGTCAAAATGTGTGAAAAATGTGGCTGATGATCAATCAAAATTCATTGAAATTACCAACCTTGTCAAAAATAATGGAATGTGCCATTCAAAAACAACTGGTTGTGTTTTTACAATCAAAATAAATTCTTAATAAAAATCAGAGATAAATCAGAGATATTGAATTTTATTTTTTTTCCGGTCACCTCTTCAACCATGCCCTAGTTGTAATGTACGACGAAAAAAAGTTCTAAAAAATCATACCTGACCACTGAGTACGACAAAGATCCAAAAAAATCATACCTGACCACTGAGTACGACAAAGATCCATTTTAGGTCTTTAATGTTTATTATATTTTTCACTGATTCTGTTGACCATGTTCAAACCTCCATTGTAGTTGAACAGGTTGACGACATGGCCATATATGTGTTTGGAAAAAATATTTGAGATATACAGAATTTTATAAGAGAAGATCTGATAGCAATGTGGTTCTCTGAAAATGAACTCCTTTTAAATACAAAGAAAAGAAAAACAGAAACACTAACATTTTTTACAGCTAAGTGTCTTGCTAAAAATCCACAATCCGTAGACGTGTTTTATAATAATAAAGAAATTCACAATACAAAAGAATATAAATACCTCGCTATTGATATAAACTCCACATTAAACATGAGATCACAGTTAGATAGGAACTATAAAAAAGCATCTCAAAAACTTTTTTACTTTCAAAACTACGTGTTAATCTTACACAACAAGCAGCTCTATGTCGAAAATATACTGACTTTATTCGTCTGCTGAAGTTTACTACAGTTAAACATGACAAAATCTGAATTAAAGAAACTTCATGCAGATTTGAAAATATAATTAACAGGAGCACTTCAAAAAACATTAACTTAAAACTCTGTTGAAGGATTATTCTATAGACGAGCTTGTGAATTTATCTCTTCTTGCGTATATAAAAAATAAAAATTGAGCTCATAAAATTGCACGCACACAACATTGAAATAAACACACCTTCTCTATCTTAACACATGTGCATTGCGTCATGTTAGACAATGCTATTTTAAAAATAAAAAACTCTTTAGGTGAGAACAACTTGATCTTTCGTTTTGCGTAGTAGTTTTTCCGAGACCAAAGAGTCAGGATATATTTTTTTTTTAATCTTTTTTTATAAATTAAATATGTATATTATCAAAAAAAAAATCAAGGAAGAAGCATTAAAACTTGCTAAAAATCTTGACTGAACAAATTAAAACAGATTGAAATGTTACTGTACTAACAATTTTGTCAAATGACTCTTTTTGCTGTTTTTTTTTAGCTTCAGATTTTTTTGATTTCCAACATGATAGACTAATGATGACATAATCAAATTTTTAGTTGTTATGGATTTATAATTTATGAACCAAAATAAATTTTAAATTAAATTTATTAGTTCAACTATTCTTGTTTTGTTGGCATAATTTATCCGGTGACGCATGGATGGTGTGAAATATTACTACTATTTAAGCTCTAGGGTAAATGGTAGGTTAGTTTACGTGCTTTTCTTTTTATAAAAACAGTATTTTTTCATCTCAACATTGATATTCTTAATTTTCCACAAACTACTTTTAAAAACCAAATGTTTCTTCAAACCTCTAAAAACAAAGCAAAAAGTATATTTTTCATGAAAAAAAAATCTCCACCAAAACAGGGTCGGTCGCCAACACGAACAGAAAGATTAAGTTGGTCTCACCTTATGTGCCATTGTTCAAAAAAAAATCTTAGCTTAACTTAAATGAATACTGTATAAAATATAACAAAATAATATTTTATTTAGATATTTAGATATCTATTTAAATATAAATAAATAGAGTCCAGTTAACGCTAAGACCCCAGTTGATTATGGATAAAACTAAATCCCAATTTGAACTACAAAAATAAATACTAATATATGACTTAATCATGTATTTATACCAATGAGACCTCAACAAGCAAGATATAAGTAATTATGCGATGAACTAAATCAATGCTGGAACGTAACATAGGATTAAGAACTATAAATATATTTGATATGGAATGAATTTAGCTAAAAGAAAATGAAGGTTTTATTTAGATAAAATTTTCTACATTCCCGTGGCTTAGTTGCTTTGGTCCAATATAAAACACATAATAATAATACATAATTAATATAAATAATATAAATAATAATGCCAATAAATTAAAACTTGTTATCAATACACCGAAAATAGTGTTTTAGGACATGAATTAATGATTAACTTTTCACATTTCATCATCATAGTTTGATTTTATACCTAGTAAGTTCGTTATCACACGGATAGACAAAGATATTATACAAAAGTTGTGCTGGAGCGTGTTCTCATAACAGTCAGTACCTGCAGCACCTGCTACTCACGTAGAGTAAAATAACATTTGAACAAAACGTATTTAATTTAATCACTTTGCGTATGAGAACACTACAAGCCTAAATGAATGAAAATCTCATAAACATAAACAGAAAATAAGAAAATAAAAACAGCCAAGTTAATCAATGTGTGATCAAGTGATCAAATTATGTCCACAAAGTAATATTACCTTAATCAATCGAGTGAGTGTGATCATGTCCACTTTTTGTTTATTGTTTGTCGATTTACGTTTTTCAGGATATCCGAATCAATGTAACTTAGCACTAATCCATCGGTCAACACTTTCATTAGTGTTGATATCTACTGTTGAAGGTCCATCTTGGAAATCTGTAAAAGGTTCTCAAGACTAACTTAATCAGTTTCTCCAATCCATTTTAAAACGATTCATTCGACTGAATGTCATCTCTAGTTTAGCATTGCTATAGGGCGTAGTAAACAGTAATTCTATTATATGTAGAACATTTTTACAATTAGATTGTAAATTAGAAATATTAAAAATATCAAACCAAAAGTTTAGACAAAATCTTTATTGTCCAGTTTTGGTTACACTCCCATTTTTAATGTGTCCCATTCCTCTAAAATTAATGTGGTATCGCAATTAGTTTTTTCTAAAAACTGCTTATAATGGGTGATGACATTTCCTCGTCTTTGTAGTTTATCAACAAGTTGTTGTCACGGGGCCAGTTCAATATTCTGGTAAGATTTTTGAATACGGGTGATGTACCTTATTCAGAAAAACGATTTTTCATTGAATCTGCCAATGAGGTTATTAAATCGACAACTTCAATACCATGTTTTCAATTTTCAAGCCCTTTTAATTTCGTTGTTTTGTAGGAGTAACTTTATTAACGATGTATAGCGTTTTATTCAAGATTTTGTGATAGAACATTTTATAATTTTGCCATAGTCCTGTTAAATTTGTTTATATAGCAGAAAGATTTAACTGGGTCATGTTTCTCCTGCTGCATTACCAAACTTAACTTTTTCAATGGGGCAAAATATCCAAATATATAACAATGTTTAATGGGTATTTTGCATGTGTCCAATTTGCCAAAAGACCTTTAATTTCTGCCTTCTTTTCAGCTTAGGAATCATTTTCAGAAAGCGATTTTAAGTCATGCTTTAAAATACCATAATTCTCTAAAACAATTGTCATTGTCTTGAATTTACGAATTCCAAATGCTTTTGCTGATTTTTGGTACGACTGTCAATTCACAAAGTGATACCGGTTCGCTATTTCTGATATAAATAATATAACATCTCAACGATGTCTTTAAACGTGCTTGAAGTTTAAAATACCTCCTTATAAGCAAGTTGTTTTTTAACCTAGCCCCTACCCCTATCTCAGCTTTACCTAAGTTATTAGCTGCGCAATCAAAATTTAAACCATTGAGTGTGGTCAGTAAATGAGTCGATGCCGATACCACTAAATGCAATTTTCACTGACAAAAATCTGCGCTTTCTAAGTCTTGGATGTTTAAAAATCTTTTCACTATTATTCTGCTGGACAAATAAGGAATAACTTCTCGTTCTTGAACACTGCTATACTATACATACTCCAATCGAATAAAACAGAGAAGTAATGTGAACTAACGTCCTTCTGCAAATTGTTTTTTAAAACAGCATCACTTCATAGGCCATATTAAATTTTTAGATAATGTCTTGTTTGTCCTTTTCTGCCACTTTACAGAGAATTTTACCTATAGCAAAAGGGCTGACTACAACGACATTTTATTTTGATGGAACCAATGATTCTTTATCATTAATGTGCTTTGCTGCAATAATGTTGTTTTTTTTTTAAGCTATATTGTTTTATGTAAGTACTGCCTTCAGTCTATTAAGAGTTATAAGTTTTGCAAATACAATTTTTGTACCCACAGCATAACTTGCATATTAAAAGAATAATTTTACATTCATTGATAGTTTTTCCAAAGTAAAAATAAACTGCTTTTCCCAATTTAACACAGTAGTTAATTTTGAAGAAAGGAAAAGCAAAAAAATAAAAAAAAAAATTATATTTTTAATGTATTTTTTGCTCAATCTTAGAAATGATTAATTATACAGAAATATTCTAAATGGCACGAATACACGTTTCTATATTTACTTAAATTTGTTTTATGTTAAATGCTGATACGGCACTCTTCAAACGTAAATAAAGATGGTTTCTGTTGTAGCGTAGTGTTGACAGTTAAAAAAAGAAAGAAAGAAAGTAAACAAACTCACAGCAAAAATATTATATTAAAACTTGAAAAAACATGACTCGCTATTTCAATCAATTTTATTCATTCGCTAATATCTAAAATTGATTCGCTATTAGCGAATCGCTAATACGAACCCTGCTATCCTTTTATGTTATATACTAACTGCCTTTTTTTAAAATTTTAAGTTATTTTTAGTAATTTATAATGACAGGATACATGCTGATAACAACTTGCAAAATTTGAAATGGTTATCTTGTATAAATATTTGTAAATAAACCAAAAAAATGAATTTATGAGTAGAATTTTGAACAATCTTACCCTCAGTTCTGGAATTAGTCAGTCTCATTATGTGTAACAATAACACAGAGAAATAAAACTGTATATACTTTTCCACTACTCTTTGCTGGGGAGGGCTACAAGTCTGAAACTTTCTGGGGAGGATCGGAACAACCCAGGGAGTATCATAAAATCTGAAAAGGTGACTGAAATTATTTAAAATAATTTCTTCACATGAATTTGCATTTCAAACTGCATTACCATGATTAAAATAAAAGTATTATGAATACCAGAAAGAGTTGTTCAATACTTTAAATTTTTATTTGTTGATTATTATAATCTTGTTTGTTGATTTTTATAATCTTGTTGAGATGAATATTTTATCGTTCACTACACTGTTAGAGGTACGATATAGGTGTGTTTACTTTATAACAACTTATAGATTGATGGAAAATCAAATTTGATTTTTTCTTACTAGTTCAAGGAGCAACATCTGCATTCGAAGATTATCAGCATTCAATAAACCAACTGTTCAAAAATTCACAACGTTTTAGTAGAATACCAGATGGCATGCTTACTGGTTATTTGATCAGGATGATCATGTTCAAAATCTGAAACACATTTTTGAAAGATTATTCACAAAAAACCTCAAAAAAGTGTATCTTTAGTGTCACAATTATTTTCTTTGGATTCAAAATATCTAAAGATGGAATGAAACTGAAACTGAAACTAAAATTGAAACAATACTTATAGCAAAGAAGTCAGTAGCTTTCTTGGTCTCATAAATTATCTTGCAATATGTTATCCCAAACTTGTCAACAGAAACTGAATCTCTGTGACATATAACAAAGAAGTTTTGGAAATGGTCTCGGGGTATTAATGAAAAAACTTAAGACACTTGCTACTCGTGACTTAGTAATGGTTAGCTTGAACACGCAATGCAAACCATACTTAATTGTTGATGCTGGTCCAATTGGTTTCGGTGCTATGATTTTCCAAGAACAGCCTGATAAAACTTAGATACAGTCAAACAGAGATGTGAACGGTTTCATTTATATCTTATTGGCACTCATTTTGAAATTTTAACCGACCTCAAACCCTTACAAATCCTATATAGTGCAAAAGGAAAGTCATCACCAAGGATACTCGGATGGTAGTACAAATCTAGCAGACATTTTGAGTTAAATTAAACCATTACATCATAACCATAAAGCGTCTAAAGCATGCGACAACACTGATATGCAATTCCTAAAGCCATTGCATTCAGAGAATTATCATAAAATTTTCAAAACGATAACACATTTCTTAAATTCCAAAAGTGCATTTTGACAGGTGTCTGGACTGACGATAAATCTCTACAACACTTCTGTGAGCTTAAACAAAAAGATGGTGTCATTATTTGCGACAATCGAATAATCATCCCAAAAAAACAAAAACAGGGAATAGTTAATATCGCTCATGAAACACATCAGGGCATCACAAAACAAAAGTTCTTCTCAGAGAAAAAGTCTGGTTGCTCCAAATTGATAAGTAAGTTGAACGCGAATTTAATTGAGGTTCAGGTCTAGATGACCTGAACTTTAATTAATTAGATCAAGTGTCTAGACTCTACTTTTAGCAGATTTAGGCAACTTTGTGAAACTGTAAATAACAATGCACCTAACCTAACAAGTGTTGATGTTAAAGAGTTATGTTATAGTTATAGCATTGTGCATCAGAAAATGACACCATACCATGGAACCAAAATGGTTCGTACAGTTACAGCAGACGGAAATAATTGAAAAAAATATGTCACTAAATTTCTTCTAACTTATCAATGCACCAGATTCTACAACAGGTGTACCTCCAGCAAAACTCTTAACTCCTTGTCACTCACTCTGTGACAAAACCTCAAGCTTATTATTCCCACCATCAAAAGCAAGGTAAAAAAGGCAAAGCAAGGTAAACAAGGCAAAGAAAAGTTATTTTGGTTTTAATTCACACCCACTAAAGTGAGAGAGATTGTGTTTTAAACTTGGATTGAATAACATAAAATTTTATATATGGTAAGAGGCATTATAATTTCTCTAACATTGTGTTTTCCTTTATCTATATTCTTTGTTTTTTATTTAAACACTAACATTATGTCTCAGCAGTTGGCTTATTACTTAGAAGCAAACATTTTAAAGGGTCTACCCTTTGTAATTATGTCAGAAATGATAGTATCATTTATTTATGGGAAAGTAACAAAAACTAAAAAACAAAAAAAAAAAAAAATTTGTAAACCTTTTTTAGCTTGTAAACTTTTATCCATGACATTGAAGGGGTTTAAAATTCCGCCATTGTTGATACATTCATCTTTCATATCTTCAATCGGAAGTGTATTAATATGATAACTCAATATAAAATCCTTCCGTTTCACATTCATTGATATATTAACACGGGTAGGATGGAAAGGGGAATTCTGTTCAAAAAAAATGTTACCATTATTAGCAGTAGTATCAAAGCTTGATTTAAATGATAACCACGCGTTGTTTTTAATAAGACTGCAGCACAACGGAACTTTTTTCCCCTTTTCAGTGATTACTAATGCATAACCAATTAAGGAAGAAACTTGGACATCAGTAGAAAGAGCAGAATGTTTTTTATTATTATTCAGAGTGCCAAATACTTTGGAATGACTTTGTTCAAAATACTTATTAGCACTGTACTCTGTACATCTCTTGGAAATGGATATGTAAATATCAAATTCGTTTGATAGAGAGCTCTCGCCAAGAACAGATCCAAAAAGTAATGCTGGTGCATTCTTTTGCTTGCTTTGTAACAAATGAAAACTTCCAGACAGCTTTTTGTTTGATATAGATGTAAATAAATATAGATCGTCATTAGATAAAATGCTTGCACACCCAATCACTTTGCCATCTGAAGCAACACTTATATGAAGTGTACTACCATATATACTGTTATTCCCAAAAAGTGATAATTTACCTGATACAACTACAGTATTCACATTTGCAGTAGCTTGAAAACCCTCACCAACACCTTCTGGAGTATTTGATATTCCACCACAAACATCGACACCGTAAACAAACAAATTGGGAATAATTTTAATATTTAAAAGTGTGTTTTCTTTTTCATTCTTCAAGTTAAACGCAATTGTGGCTTTATCAGTTTGTGTTGTGCTAGAGAATTGAGCAAAGGTAACCGTTCCTTTGATATTTCCATGATTTATGTGTGCAACATATGTAAGTTGTTCTCCATAACAAACCAATAACCCTATTAAAAATAAATAGCATACACCAACAATTACACAACAAGAAAAAATATTTTATATTTTATGGCTCAAGAAAAATTAACTCCTTTACATTAATTCCTTTAATAAATCTAAACACATCCATAGTGAAAAAAAAAATGTGTATATATTAATACCCAAAGTGGCATATAGTCTATAATGAGGTATCCATATACTTTTTTTAAAAACAAACCCTAGAAACCTATCAAGAATATGTTGGTATTTAATTTACTCTCAGTATTACATATGGTTGTCTGGCCGAGCGGTTAAGACTGGTTTTATAGGTGTGAGTCCCCCCTTAGATACCAGTAATTTTCCTTACAGTAAGCTCAAATGGGAGCACACTAAGTACACCAGAACAAAACCTGTGGGCCCTTCTGAAATAAACTGGCTCAAAGCTAATTGTTTTCCCAATGTTAAAAATTTATGATATATGTATAGCAAGAAGTTAGTAAGCCAATTCTCTACCTAAAATAAGTAATCAAAAATTGAAATCATAAATTCAAAAGAATCAATCAAAAATTAAAATATGACTGTACCCAGATAGTTCACATGGTAAAATATCTGACTCACAGCCATAAGGTTCCAGGTTCAAGTCCGAGTATCGCCCACTCAGCATATGAGTCGCATTAGATTCGAGCGGTTATTTACCGTAAGCTCAAAAGGGAGCTCTAAGTACACCAGATCCAAACCCGTGATAACCTTCTAAAATATATCAGCTTTAAGCTGTTTGTTGCCTCCATGCTAAAAATAAA
>JAUZNK010048646.1:0-16208 GCA_035046665.1 Euphysa ruthae
TTAATTTTTGTTTTTCTTAAACATAATATAACACTTATTATGATAAAATCAGAATTTGAAGTAAGGTGATGGTAAGCAATAATAACAGTTTTTTATAATGGCCTTGAAATCACATTAATGGTAAGTAAAAACAACAACATTGTTTTACTATAACTTGAAATACGATAGTGATAAGTAAAATTAACAATATTTCACAATGACAACTGTATTTTACAAGAAAAACTAAGTTTTACAACGACACCAGTGTTTTGCTTTCAAAAAACTTATTCTGAATTAAAGTTCAATTTTAAGACTTGGAGTGTATATGCAGCCAATCTCATTTCCATTTATATCTTCAAGCTTTACTTCTATCTTGTATGTACCCTAAAATTAAGGAAAGAAACCTTAAGCATTATTTTTAAAAGACTAAAAATAAAAAATGTCAAAAACAAAACATATATAAGTTGCTTATATTTATCAATTTAAGATCCTTTTTTTTTTTTTTTTTTTTTTTAATTAAAAACTATTACCTGTTTAGAACAAATAAATAGCTTGGAATATAAGGCAAAGTCAAAAATTTTCTACCTAAATTTTGATGCACAGGTTGCCCAAAATTGCATGTTTACACCGCAAATATAGCCAATAAGCAGTGCGAGTTTGAACACAAGCTTTTGAGAGAAAACGAGAGGAAAAAAAATGTATCAAATATCAATTTTTTGACCAGTTTACAACAAAAATATGAAACCTATAACCCTTAAATTCTTACACTAGGAAAAATTTAGGAAAAGGAAATGAATGGATCTTAAGAAATATATGGAAATAATTACTTTTGCAGATTAATTGGAAAACGCTAGTACTAATTCAGTGCATAAAAATAACGATTGTCCTGTGACCTCAAATTACAAATTATATATTTCCAGTATTTTCAAAAATCTTTAAAATGATAGCAGAATTTATAACCATTTAATATCTAATGATCTTCCGTAATTATTTATTTTATTTTTTTATAGATACATATATTCCGAATTTGGGACATAGGACGAGGACAGACATACACCATCTAAATCCTGCTACAATATGTTTCCCGGTGGTTTCACCTTAAACGCAGTAATCTAAGTGGGCTCGAAACACATAGTTTTTCACTACTGTCTCCGTAGTTCGGCTCCTAAGACCACTGCGCCACCGATCTTCTGTGTAAAAACCAATTTGGTTTTCAAATAAACTGGTCAACATGTCTCATGAACTTTTTAGTACAGAGTTTCAAATTCCTTTTATAAATCTGAGTAGAGAGGATTTATAGATCTTTCTTAAGCGTTTGATAGTTTCAATCATGATTATTGCTGAGAATGTTAAAACACCACGAAATAAACGGTTTAATGTTCAAATCGGTAGAGAACTTAGCAAGAGAAAACGGTACTTTTATATGAAAAATTTGGGCATTCTTGAGATAATCTTTGGTATTCCATAGGGGTCAATATGTCTACTTTTGTTTTTAATTTAAATTTATGACATAAATAAATTATCATCTGTGACAGCAATAATAATTTTTGAGAAAATCTTAAACAATAAAGTTTTACTTCTTCCAAATCATCAGAACTGTTTCCGTTGAAATACTTATAGAACAGTGAAAATGAGGCTGCATTTATGGGATGGGTAAGTGTTTAAAGGTTTAAACAAAGACCAGGATTAACAATATTTAGTCTACGTTTTCGAGTTTAGCCAACAAGAAGAAGGCATGCAGCAGAGGCTCCGGTCCAAAAATTACAGCAATATTCAATATAAATAGTCTAATAGATAAAGTAGAAAGTGTGCTCTCGGGCGGAAGAAAGTGCCTCACCCGAAACGAGATAAAACCTTCATGGAGGAAATTTTGCAAAGGATTCAAGGTAAGGTTTCCAAGAGAAATTAACTGAAAACGTCACTAACAATTATCAGCAGAGATGGAAGGAAAGGTTCTTTGAAGTGGTTTATGGAATAAAGCATTTGACGACACCAGCTATTTCTCACCCCATTCAACAACACTGCGAATATCTACCATACTAATGATAAGATTACAGATTGTGCAACTCTAAGTGACTAGTAACGCATGAGTTAATCAATGATTCTAAGACCTGAACTATGACTGAAAGAAGACCGAATTACGGGGATCATATCGATATCTGAGTTTTCGTATACTGGTACAAAAGATGCCAACATCCGGCTAGAGATAAAATAGGATTTTGAAAGAGTAAATATTTCTTTTCACATATTGCCAAGATGTCAATTGATAAACTTTAGAAAAAAAGTTCCACATGGAAAAAATTACTGTTAAAATGACTTATATTGATGAACGAGATAGATACAATTTACAGGCTCGGTGATGTTTCACAGGCTGATTTAAGTTACATTGAGTTTAAAAGAAATCCCACAGCCTTATTTGAATAACTTGTATAGAATTTAAGCTCGTACTAATATTTTCCATATTATTTATGAACCTTTTGTCTTTGCAAAAATGGAGTTGTGAACTAAGACAAGTGAGCCACTACAGATGGACCTTCAGCCTCTAAGCGCAACTTGGCACTGCAACTGCAAAATCGTTTAAAAAATGTTAATAGATTTCTGAGCTGCTAACAAAGATTTCGGGCTTCTCTCTACTTGTCAGCAATGTAGCAATCAGAAATATACGGCATCCGCAACAGAGAGAACTAACAAATATTAAACCGAAATGAGTTTTATATAGTTATATAGTCATTTAGATATTGGACAAACAATGACAGTAAAAAGATCGGTATTTGCCACCCTAGACCAGATATGGCAATGCAGCCAACACTCAATTCACAAAAATAGACGAAGTAGGGGTGCAAAACCGGGTGGTATATTCTACCTACACATGTAGAAAATTACTGGCTTTTCAGCCTGTGTTTTTATCAACACACCAACTCTAGGAAGATTGCCACTCAAGGCTTAAGAGGCTTCCTCCCTATGAATAAAAAAGACTAACCTTGCCGGAGGCCAACGTGGTATTTATAGTGTCTCGGTGTGATTGCAAATTCCTTGACTAATCAAAATCTTTTGCATAGATAACACTTGAAATTATCTATAACAACTAAGAAACCTCTTGAATCTGAATTTCAGCTGTAGCCATACAAAATTGTATCACCTTAACAGGGCAAAGCCAATGGATTGAGCTTTAAGAATATCTTGTTACTCTTCAACTTATGCAAAAAAGACCAGGAAACCCCTTAATTTAGTGGAAACTTAAAAAAAAAAACGCAGATTTCAGACCTAAAATAGTACCTTCTTAGATCCTGGTTACTGGATTTGACCGCAGTTTCAAACTTTTTAGGTGAAATAATTAACTGTAGACAATATTTCTATGTATAGAATAAAATTCCAGCAAAATCAGAAAATAATATCCTGAAAAATATCAAAAAATATCGTTCTTAAACCAAATATGACATGTTTTGGGGTGCGCACTCGGAGAAAGAAAAATATGACAATTATATATGATGTAAGAGATATTCCTCTACTTCACACAAAGCTTAAAGAAATCTTTGCCTTTTCGGTTTTTAAATTAGGCCCATGCCTTCAAGCAATAAGTTTTGACAGTGATCATTCGGGTAAAAAGAAGCTCTCCAGAATCTTTTTACGTTTTTGCAAAATTAAAAAAATAAATTAAAACAACAAACAGCTAATATCTTAACTATAAATTTATGTAATGATGAAGCATATATTAATTAATCTTCACATGAAAATAAAAATTGCAAAATTAAAAATACTTGAAAAATTCTGAAACAGGCCATTTATTTCTTATTCATTACATTCATTCAGAAATTCAAAAGATAGTAAATTCGGAGGAAAATCAAAAAGTATAGATTTTCAGTATATGTTTACCCAAAATTAAGCTAACATAAAAGTTTTTCAAAAACCTGGCTTTGTCGCACCATTTTCCTTTAAATCCTGAATTTCAGACTGAAAATTTAGATAAAACTAATGAAATAATCTCATTAAAAAATTTAGAATTATGGTTTTTGCAGGAATCAGACTTTTTGAAGAAAATTTGAAGCGTAAAATTGATTTAATGTTCTTTTCATTTAATCTTTAAAAAAATTTAGAAGTAGACTCAAAAAAAAAATTTTTTAATTTTATTTTTGCCTCTTTTACCCTGAAAATGAGGTTAACGAGGATCTGAATCTCTTTTCTTCTTGTCACTTACCTTATTAGCTCTTAATTTATTGCAAAATTAAGCTATTAAGCAAAATTAAGTGAAAACGATACGCACATTGTACATCTCAATGATAATCTCATGGTAATTTTTATTTATGTTTTAAAACTTTAATAAGCAGTTCTTCAGCTTTATTCAGTTTCTAATTTCAAATTTTTTTTTACTTTGAAACATTTCTTTTTAAATGCTTATGAAATTAGTCATAAGAAACAAAGTATCAGTTTCTAATTTCAAATTTTTTTATACTTTGAAATATTTCTTTTTAAATGCTGTTGTATGAATGTTTACCAAAGTATGCCATGTTGTATGAATATTTAACAAAGTATGCCATGTTGTATGAATGTTTAACAAACAACACTAAGAAAAGTTTGTGATCAGTAGTAAATAAAACTATAATTACCACTGATTTCATCCGTATTATGGAAAGAATACGAATTTTTAAAAAATTCAGAGCGGGCTATTTGTTTCTTACTCTTTACATCTAACTTCATGGGAAAAATCAACAAAATATAACCAGCAGATTCTGAGAAAAATTGAAAAAACTTCATTTACTCCATAATCAAGCGAAAGATAAATAAATTTAACTGTGTCATGTCATTTGTTTCATCAATCTCTTATTTTATAAGAAAATATTTTGCTTCGTTTACCTAGATTTTAGCAAAAACAAAATTTCAGGAGAAAATCTGGAAATTGCTATTTCTTTTAATTTTTTACAACTTCATTCAAAGAATAAAAACATTAATCAGAAAACTTTGAGAAATATTGATATCATTAAATCAATTATTACTTCAGAATTTTGTTCACTTTAGACTCGTTTACCCCAAATATCAGATTTGGTACCATCGTTTGCTTCTCAACCCTTAGGTTAATATAAATTATTAGAAAAAGCGAATTAAGGGATCTCAAGAAAAACATGAAAATGATGAGTTTTGAAGAACTTTCAAAAAAATCTGGAATGAACCATTTATTTTTTATTTTTTAAAATAATGACCATATATTGAAATCTAACGCAGAAGGACTGAGAAACGGCACTTATTTGACAGGACCCTTAATTTTTGGTTCCCAATAAGTAAGCTTATTATTTAAAAGAATATGTGGGCGTTCATCTTCTAATCTTCTAATTTTTTCACTTTTCTCTCATCAGATGTATTTTATTTTGGATTGCTAAAACAGTTTTTGTTTAAATGGTTGAATTTTATCGCACGAGCACTTCCTTGCTTCCATGATGCAATGTGTTGAAACTTCAAGCCATATATATTTACTACTGCCAAAAATGAAATTGAATATGGCTAAATCCAATTAAATCTGGCAAAACTGCTTGCTCTGTAATAATATTTTCGCATTAAATTTTTTTCTAGATTTATTTGCATATATCTACGATAATAATAGAAAATACTTTAGACAATATAAAAAACTTTATTTCTGCATTTAAACGTAAATAAGGAGTAAAGCGAAACTAACCTGCCCTAACTTTTTCATCACATATGGAACTTGTGGTATACGAACATGGAGTGATTTAATCGTAACGCCTTTGGGTGATGGACAGGGATATGGCAGCTCATCTTTACCAGTCAATTGAAGAAGTTTTGCACACGTCAGTTTATAGGTACTAGAATAAAATAGTTTACAACATTATTTTAAAATACTAGCCTCCCTTACTTACTTATTTAGAGAATATAAGAAACCCTATTTTCGCCTGAAACAACAATTTGTGGACAATCAACATGGTAGGTTTGATAGGACTAAATTTGTTATACATATGGTATACAAATGAGCGAAGAAAGTTTTAGACTTTAAGTCCGATACTTTTAAAAGTTTTGAAGAAAAAAATAAAGACTTTCTTTATATTTCTTTTAGATTTCAAAACATTCGAATGAAAATTAGTAAAAAGAAGAACTTTTGACATACAATTTCGAAAACAGGAGTACTCTTTAATTTAAAATCTAATATGTTTAGCAATAGGTGGAAATTTGTGGAATTCACACAGACGAAGGAGTACAAATGCATTCATACTAGTGATCAAGAGAACGACAGTGTTTGGGTTGGCTTAAAATAACCAATAAAGTCTGCGGTTATGAAATATGAATTACATGCGTCATAAATTTAAATCATATATAACTTCTATTGTTATTTTCTATATAATGCAGATTTTAAACTTTTTTAGCGAAACAAAATTATCATCATTGACGGAGTACATCAAAAAGTTGATGATCCCTGACCCTTTTAAAATACTCCATGGCTGGATGGAGGAAGACAAAGCAAGAATTTTTTGGCCAATATTATCCAGATATCTTTAACCACTTAAGTTTAATCCCTCAGAGCTAGCTAGTAAAGATCTGAACGATTATAAGGACTCAAAAAAGTATAATTTCTATAAGTCTGGATGATTACAACCACTTTTGTTTCACAATCATTCTGGTAGCAAACTTTGCATTTTTAAAGAGGAATGTGAAAGTTCTCAAGCCATTAGCTGTCCTCCGCATAACTTCTGGCTCATCCTTGAAAAACATGGTAAAATTAAGTCGTGTCGCTGTATTTGCATGGCAAGAATAAGTCGGACTTGCAACCAAGTCACAGCAGCTATGTATCGAATTCAAGCTGCTGTCAGGTCAGGTTTAACTAACCCAGCATGTACCAGTAAATCCAGGGAATGGCTACCATGTCGAAAAGAAGTAGCACCTTCAAAAATAAAAGACTTAAGTTTTAGTGGAGAAGATTTTGGTCTGCGAAGTAAAAAAAAAACACAATGGTTTCTCATTTGGTAATGAAATTATAACCCTCAAGCTGAATGTAAATTGAAACCTCTGATATTAAATAATACTGCTGAATCTTTAAAAGAAATTTGACACGACAATAATTTGTTTTACGCAATTCTTCAGCTTATCCAAAAACAAAGATGAATTTTACGACAACATGAAAAATTACATTAAAACTGTGATACGTCGTCAAAGTGAAAACAGAAGCTGGTACTTATATAGGAAGGTCGTGAGGGCAGAGTCAAATCTCATGAAGTTTTAACAATTCATATGTGATCATTAAACCAAAAAATATCTGGATTAACTTTTATCAATCCTGACATTCCTGTCTTAAAGCCTGGTCGTAGCATAGGAACTGATGCAGTGAATTCATTTGTAGAATTTTTCAAAAAAGAGCACTCAAATGTTATAATTGAAGAATGTGGAAATTTTTTATACGAAAAGTTACCATTTATTGGGGCGTCTCCCGATAGCATTATTAGTTGTTCGAGCTGTGGTATATGCTTAGAAGTAAAATGCCCATACTTTTACTTAAAAGTAAAACTCCATACATCAAAGCACATAGGTGCTTTGATGTTTTCGATTAAATAGAGCTTTAGAAAAAATGAGTCAAGGAAAAAAGCTGGTATTTTACAAAAATTACTACTAAAAACAAACTTGCAAAAAACATTATACACCAACCTTCTCAAAAGTTCAAGAAAAGCTCTGACGAAAATCATTTTTGCAAAAAAGGTACTTTGACGTTTTCAATTAAAAATAGATTTAGAATAAATAAGTTATTGGAAAAAGTCTCTATTTTTTACAAAAATAAACTAATACTAATAACTAATAAAAGCAAACTTTTAAAAGATACTCTGTATTAATCTATTCAAAAAGTTCAAAAAGATCTCTATATAGTTTGAAACTGAAATTATCATCAAATTTATTTTCAGTTTGAGTTAGTTTTGGTTTCAAATTACATAGCGCTGTTTTCACGTTCGGTAGTTGTTAGCTGGCTTTTTACTCTTGCTTTAGGTGGGACAATTAGTTTGCAATACTTGAATAGCTCCTCTTGGATTTGAAATCCTCTATCTACCATAACTTACTAATCATATTCTAACAGATCTTAAAAAACCACAATCATTTGTTATAAATTTCTCACTAGCTCTACCACTATAGCAATCTGATAGGAATGTGATAAATCCAGCTGGACTTATTCCTACAAGAAATTTTAACATATTTTAGTGTTTATAGTCTTACCATGTGGCAGCTTGAATAGATCATGACTTTGGTCTCTCAGCAAACACTTCTGCGCAATCCAAAATCACTCTAAAAATTTTGTTCTAGCCTTAATAAAAGCATAAGTAAGTTTTCACGAACTGACTCTCTCGGAAACCATACAATTAACACTGTAGCCAAAACTTGTCTATCTAATGAGTTTGATCCAACCCACAAATGTTCACAAAGGAACACAAAGCAGTGGAAGTGCTAAAGCGATCTGCAAGATTTTCGTTTAGCAGACCAAGGCGAAGTCTCATAAGGGTTAACAAGAACTCGTCTCCATGAGATAACTTTTTTAGACTTGTGTTTCTGAAAATTTTCTTTTGTTAATATTATTAATTTTGCTTCAGTAAAAATAGCGACTTTTCCAATATTTAATTTTTTCTAAAAAGGTTCAATTAGCAGGAATATGACAATGGAAATTGCTGTGGATTCCGGTATAAAATTTCGTTTTAGCAATGGTCTTAATTTTCTACCAGGTAAACGGTGTTGAATTGCTCAATATTTTTTTTTCTATTATTTCGTTTCTTTTAATTTTGTTTTTTTTTTTCATTTTCAGAGACATATTGTTAACTTTGTTAACAAGAGATTGCAACATCTGTTTTTTTTTCCTTACAAGAAAGACATAATGTTTGTCGTATTAATTCCCTCTTTGCATTCATTAAAACAAACTCTATTGCTATCTTTAAGGAACCAAATAGTTTTTGTTTTTACCCTCTCTCTTCATCGAAAACAGTATAGGCGAAATGGTCTTTCACAACAACAATCTACTTAAGATTAGTTTGATGTAGTTTAAGTTTGATGTTTATACTTCAGAGTCTCAAGTTTAATATTTATTTCTTGACTCTAATATTACCCCTCCAACTGGTTCTCGATAAGTCAAATTATAATTGCGGGTGCATATGTTAAATCGGTATATTAAAGATATAAAAGCCTTAATACCACATATATCGCTAATTGGTTATTAAATTTCTTCTCTTAAGTCGTGTTTTTCTGAGTTTTTGGACTGTTCAAGCTTGAGTCTTTTTATCAGAAATACTTTTTTTGAAAAGCTGCTAATCCGTAACTAAATTCTTTAGCGATGTATAAATTTTTATTGGAACACAACAACATAAGTGTTAAAGAGGATTGGTAGTTATTAAAATTCGACAGATAGGTGCTATGTGAAGAACGTAGAAAATCATTTGAACTCCATATGATAGGTGTTATTTGAGGAATGTCGAAAAATATTTGAACTTGACATCATAGGTGTTGATTGAAAAATACAGAAAGTAATTGGAACTCAGGATCATAAGTGTGATTTGAGGAATATTGAAAGTCATTAGAACTCAAAGTCATAGGTGTAACTTGAGGAATATAGAAAATATATCTTAAAAATTGTAAAATGAATTATATAACTTTTTTTTTTATATATAATTTCTTTCTCAATTTCTATTATAGTTCTCATCTGTCATCATTTTGTTAAAGTGTCGATATGCCAGTGGTTAACTATCTTTTATTTACTTTTTAAGATAACTCAACAAAAATTTTTAATTAATACTGTGTAAAGATTTTTATGATAAAGCTTCGAAATAATGTTTTTGTTGATAAGTTGTTAAGTAGTCTCAGGATTTTGACTTTTAAAATAATTTTGTGCTTTTATCATAACCAAAAACAATGCTTTCATGTCTCTATGCAGATTAACTTATACGTAAGAGATTTCTTTAACTTCTCCATGCAGAATAAGTGAAAAAAGTATTAACTTAGACTTGGCAAATTGTTTATAATTAACTTGGCAATCACAAAAAACTTTTGTTTAAACAAATATAACATGTTTTATATCTCTTTCTTAAAGGTGTCTGTCTACCTATACCAATACTAAAAGGTCTGTTTGGAGAAGGTAATCTCTACATACACACCAACGAGCATTCTTGATGGGCCTTATAATTAAAAAAATTTTGATCAACACGACAGCCTAGTAAAATTATTTTATAGATACATATATCATCAATTTGCGACACAGGACGAGGACAGACATTTAGGCACCACCTAAATTCTGCTATAATTGGTTGCTCAAAATTAGGTAGTGGACTTACCTTAAAGACAATCATTAAGTGGGCTCGAACCACATACCTTTCTACATGCCTATATCTCGTCAAAAGGCAAAAGTTACAATTTTTGCTCTCAAGCACTACATTTAAAACTTTGATTAAGAAAAATTTTTTAGAAATTTACCTTTTAAAAATATAACAATAGATAAATAATGCGGTTTTTTGCGTCATACAGTTATCATTTATTAAAAGTTTAATATGATATATATCTAGACGGCAAAAACATATTTGAAAGCAACTAAACTGCTTTAAGAACAAAATATTTATTACCATGACCCAATTTGTCTAATACATGGGAGAAGAATCCAACCAAGCCAACCTCCGTTACGTTTAATGCTTATCTTTGCAATGACAGGTTCTGGGAGAGTTCGGCTGACCTTTACCTCGAATGATACATCAAAAAAGTGATCTTTTTTCAATACTAGCGGATCAGGAAACTTTATAACATTCAAGAAAACTTGAGGGGGACCCAAGGATTTATCTAAAGAAATTTAAAAAGAATTTTAAAATAGTATGTAGCCAGAGAGTCGACTGATGTAAACTTTAAGTGTTTTTCGACACCATAAATTTTTTCTACCTCACAAATTTATATGTACTTAATAGCTTTGGTAATAACTTAATTTTTAACCAAAGATTTGACTTAAAGTTGAGATTACAAAATGTCTGTGAACCTGCACTCATTGAATTAATTTTTCAAACAAAGAAAAATTTTTTTGCTTCATTTACCACCACTCTGGTACCTCAATTTCAAATCCTACTAAAATCTTTAATAAATCTTTAATACAAAAATTATCCCCAGAAAAAAACGATATGTTGTTTGATGAGTAATTTTAATATGCATCTGGCTTTTTAATGCATCTTCAAATTTGAGTAAATCAGAATTTTATAAGGATGTGTGTAAGAATTTCTGTACTCCTTATACTCTGCAACAAACAAGAATTAAGAGTACTTCAAAAACATTTATTTTATTTCAATGCATTTTAATAAAACTTCTAGTGACCTTGAGGTCCACATATCAGATCATCTTATTCAAATTTCTTGTTTAAAATACTTCAAACATGTTAAGCTGCATATCGAGATCATTGAAACCCCTGACTTTAGATTCTTTAATCAAAATGAATTTCAAGAAGATCTTTCAAGCATAATTTAGGAAGAAATTTTTACTTCAAATAATTTTTCTGAAATGTTTTTTTAATTAAATTAAATATTTGTTAGATGAACATACAAATTTTTGAATAAAAGAGAAAAGTTTTTACGTTTCTAAAACCTTGGATATCAACTGAAATAATAGCTGAGATAAAATTTCGTAATACTACACTCAATTGAGAAAATATTGCCGTTCAAAAGACCCAAGTTATATAGAAACAGATTAATATTCTCAATTAAATATTCAAAAGAAAAATACTTAAAAATAATTTGAAAATAATAAAAGAAATATAAGTAAAATATAAAAGTGCTAAAGATAGTTTTCATTGCTCGTGGTCTTTTTTATAGATTTACAAGAATCTTTCGAAACTGTCAGTCATGAAAAACTAAGCTTTTAAGGGATTTGCGGAAAATTCAATGACATAATTAGTTCTTTCTAAAGCGATAGAAAAATAAGAAATTAAATCAAAAAAAGGTTTTGTGTGGGTTTTTTCAAGGATCGACATTTTTTTTATTTCTGTTATTAACGATTTAAATACTGCTTTTAATAACGCCAGGGTTTTTGATTTTACTGATGATGCTAACAATAGTTATTTTGGTGATAGTATTTATAAAACGAGTGCGTGTATATTTTATACATTTACAAAATACGTGCATGTATATTTTATACACTTACAAAATACGTGCATGTATATTTTATACACTTACAAAATACGTGCATGTATATTTTATACACGTATAAAATACGTGTGTCATTAGCGAATGACAAGTTTTCTCCAATGGTAAAACAGACACATTTTTTTGTTAGAAAGTAAGCTTTGGTCGACAAAAAACTAAAAATTAAAGAAATTCTTTATCTACTAACACGTCTCAAAAGCAAACTTTGCTACTTACAAATATTTTTTTCTTATTTTTGATTAAGAATAAATGTTAAGTAAGTAAGTTACTAAGTGATTTATTCGAAAAAGTCTCTATTATGATAAGCGAAATTCGGGCTTATTTTTTTCATATTTTGTCTCGTCTTCCCATTTATTTAATAATAATATTTGAACAGCATAGAATATTTCAATAAGACAATAAGATATAATACCTTTGTTGTTAGTTGCGAAATCAAAACCGAATAAAAATTAATTTCAATACTATCAGTATAGAAGGCCGCCGCTAACATTCCACTCGAATGTAGACAAAAAATTGTTTTAATGTTTAATTTCATGTCTTTAAACAAAGGTGTGTCTTTCATAAAGACTATGTTATATTTGAATTAATTTTAAACTGAAATATATTTTCAACTAAATACAATATTTTATTTTACTATGTATGCGATGTGCCATAAAATATATACATTTTTTTGTATAAACTGTTCTTCCAATAGATCAAAACCAAATCAAAAGAAATTTCAATACTGTCGAAAGAAAATTTATTTCTATTTAGCTAAAGCTTGATTGTATATTAATCACTGGTAGCGTAAGAAAATTTGTTGTTTGTTGAATTCTGTTGCAGTTTTCTTCTATCGTCAGTTACCAAACACTATTTTAACTTTGGCTTGCCAACGAGCTTGCCATGCTTTCGCAAAACCTGCTGGCGAAAATTAAAATTTCTACCGCTGAACCGAACCATTAGATAGAGGTTAAACCATATAATTTTTCGTTTCTGGTTCTTCTCAATTGAGCTATTTTACCTTGAACATCGCATTTAAATACATAATGTCAAAAACAGATGAAATTACATTAGCATCATTAATTGCCTGAAACATTATATAGTAACGCTATTATCATCAAACATTTGATTTATTATTAATTATTTATTCTGATTAATTAATTATCTTTAATTATCTGGAAGAATTTTGTAGAGTAATACATGGTTTAATACATCTTTGAGGAATTATTTATCTGATAAATTAGACTATTAAACCAGTCCAATTAAACAAACAAACAAAACTTTATAAATTACAATTTCTAAATATGTCAGTTGAAGACACATCAATATATAAATAATATATAAATAGTATATAAATAATATATAAATGATATATAAATAATATATAAATAATATATAAATAATATATAAATATATGTAAATAATATATAAATAATATATAAATAATATATAAATAATATATAAATAATATATAAATATATATATATATATATATCAATATTTTATTTCACATTATTGTACATAAAGTGAAACAAAAATTATTATTTTTAATTTAAAAAAAATTTAATTTTAATATAATAAAATTTACTCTCACTTAGCATAGAAGGCGAGATAAATATGAAAAAATAAGCACGATTTTCGACGAACTTCGCCTCAAATTTCACCTCAAAATCCATCTCAAAAATTGGCACGTATTTTCTGTGGATTCAGCAAAAACTTACTATAGAAAATTTTTCGCGTTACTGCCAAATGTGCTGCAGCTGCAAGTCTCGCTGCACTTTTGCTTGCGCAACAATATGAATATAACTTTTGCATTCCGGATTTTTGAGGAAGATGACAATATGTTTTTAAATTTTCGCCAAATCTTTTGTAAATTCCAAAATTAAAAACTCTGTTTCCTTGATAGCAGCATTGATGTTTATCGAAAAAAATCTAAATATGTTTATAAAAGTATATAAGATACAAAAAAAAAAAAATCAATAAATCAGTTGTTATTTGGAAAAATAACCAAATTTGAAAGTGGTAAATTTTATTGAAACAATTATGAACTTAAAAAAAGTTTTGCATACAAACATATCATGGCAGTTTCGTCATGTTATGATAGATTCGATTAGACAGAAGAGCTCTGTGAACAAAATAAAGTATTCTATTGTAGTTTAATGTTTTGCACCTCTTTTTTGGAAACTTTTTTGGAAACTTGCTAGCTGTATTTTAGTCAGATGCCATATAAACCGAAAATTGAAGATAAAGCTTTAAATAGAATAGTCATTTGATTATACCCAATCAATTTTTTCTTAATGCAGCATTCAAAAAATGTTGGTTTTGTAACATCAAGGATATAGGCTTGACACCGTTTGCCTAAATGGTTTAACGCATACCTTCTTTCCCCTGCTCATATGAGATTTCCATGCTAGTAATTTATGATTAGATTGCCTAATTACAAGTATATATAGTATTAAAAATTAAATCTTAGTGATAAAGCCAACCAAGCACACCATCATATCAATTATGTTAGCAAAATGTTGCAAAGATCTGAGGTTTAACTCTAGTCATTTTTGCTGGTTTTACCAAGTAAAACATGAATCAACCTGCCTATCAGAAATTCATATCTTTAAATTTACAAGTCTTATTACATTTCATATTAGCTCATTAGCTATGGAGTATCTATTATCTATAAAATATTGCGGCCTAAGAGTTTTGTTTCAATCGAATCAAATTGCAAGTTTTAAAAAGATTACTTTTGACAAAAAGTGCTATTTGATAACATATAAGCTGTAAACGTTTGTTAAAAGCAATGGTAAAACACAACATAATTTATGAAAAGCCTTATATTTTGGTTTTTAACTTTGGAAGTAAATTTACCACTTGCCTGTTACCTAATCAATGATATATACGACTAAATATTTTTATTGAATAAAGTCAGTAGATTGACTGTGCATATGAAAAGAAAAATAAAATATAATCAAATTTATGAAACCGTGCCAACCAGCAGCAATCAATGTAGGTGAATATAAAAGTTCCAGAGAAAAAAACTAACAAATTATACCATAAATATGTATTTGTTTTATTTTATTATTATTATTATTTTTATTTTTTGATTTACTCATTTATTAAGTATTATTTTTTTCTTCTATAAAATAACATAAATTTACAAGCGACATCGACATAGATAAGACGAATAATATCAAAATAAATGGTAAACAAGACATATCAGGTGTTAGAGAAACCTAACTACCGGTAAAAATAATAGGTAAGCTAAAAGGAAATATATCAAGAAAAAACTGAAAAGAAGAATCTCCCTGATCCTTATAGATAAGAGCTAGGTTCTTTATGAATCAAGAGATTTATGTCCGTGTCAAAGTTTTCATTAATATATAGCAACATATACACTAAATTTGCATTAGAGATTTGATATAATTTCAAATAATTAAACAATGTTGTCATGGAGTTTTATTCCGCTTGGAGTAAACAAAAGACAGCGCAAAAAAAATCTTTGGTGGTTTCAGGTTCAAAGACCTCATAATATTACAAATAGGAACAAGCTTATCGGTAAAGTTCTTTATCTTTATCTTTAAAAGAATAAAGAAAAACATAGACTTATTTGATTAAGGACTTTTTCTTAGGAAAATAATACTATAGACAAAACACTTTTGCAAAAGCAATAAAGCGAACGTAGCGAACTTTTTAGCTGGAGCTCATTTTGCAGTAACTCGAAAAGTTCTCTCTAGTTAATTAAGAAGTTTTTTTTTTCAGACTCCACAGAAAACTCGTGCCTAAATTCGTGCCTATTTTTTTCATATTTTGTCTCGCCTTCCCAATTCTTTTTTATAAATATTTGAACATTAGAAATTAATTTCTTCAAGAAATTCTTGTCTCGATTTCCCATTTCTTTATTAATAAAATTCGAATAGCAGAGAATAATTCAATCAAGGCAATAATTACCAAATCAAAACCAAATTAGAATTAATTTCTAATTTTCTTTGTCGACAGAGAATTTTATTTAAATTTTAAACAAAGGAATTCTATTCGAATGTTTTTAAGCATTTATTGGTTCAATGTTTGGTTTCGTGTCTTTAAAAAAGGAATAAATTAAATTAAAATTTATTTTAAATTGAA